>WAAD01040916.1:0-25993 GCA_013389945.1 Fregata magnificens | reverse complement strand
CAAACTCCCGAGTACCCCCCCAGGGCACCCCCAAAGCCAAGCCCTGCAGCACCCCAGGCACTATCAAGCCTGCGGCATCCCCAAGCCTGGGTCCTGCAGCACCCCTGGGCACCCCCAAAGCCAAGCCCTGCAGCACCCCAGGCACTATCAAGCCTGCGGCATCCCCAAGCCTGGATCCTGCAGCACCCCTGGGCACCCCAAACCCACACCCGCAGCCCCCCGAGCACTCCCAGCCCCGTCAGTGTCCCCGGTGCTGCCGCCGCCACCACTGCCTCGGCCCCGTGCCAGGGGTCTGGAGGCTCCGGCTTGGTCCATCCCGCCATGTCCCAGGTAATGACACCCTTCTGGCCGCCAGCACAGGCAGGGATCTGGTGCTTCAAACAGCCAGGAGAAGAACCCATCACACCGCAGCGAGAGGGATGAGCCGGGGCAGGGGGGAGGATGCCAAGCCTACCCGCTATTTTTCAGACAAGATTATCCCCCTCCCCATTACTCTCTGTAAACCAGAGCGGACCTTTAGCATACATCGGCTTCCCAGTGTGAGGCCGGCTGCACTACGGCGCTGCCTGCTCTGCCGGAAGCTTGCCCTATTGCTGCGTAGCCCCAAGCACATGCTGGCACTGGGGAGGCATGAACACATGCACACAGAAAGGTGGTGCCCCCAGTCAGTGTTTCCAGCTGCTGGGAAGCTTTGAAGCTCCAAACCAAGAGTTTAAGCTGGAGAAGATACAGCTTGCAGCTGGCATCGCCTTCGGAAACGGAGAGCCGCTCGCCTCTGCGAGCTACAATAAAGATAATCTAATCTCATGCCTTGCAGCACGAGCTGACCGCTGCGAGCGTGACGATCACTGTGCGAGGAGAACGTGCGTTCGCCTGTTTCTCTCTGATTTCGGTCCCTACGGGGCACGAGAGCCACTGCAAGGCAGTGCAGCTTGGTGGGATTAATGCAAGACCTCCGCTACAGTGAGCCAGTTGAACCCTCCTGTGCCTCAGCTTCTCCATTTTTAAGTAAGGGACACCACCAATACTTTTCCTCCCTGTAGAGCAAGCTCTAAAGCTGGGGAGAAAACACCACTCACCTTCTCCGCCGTCACCCTCGCTGTCAGTCAGGGCATCCCGTTGGCCACGGATTGCTCCCCCCGTTATTCCAGCCCAGCCCTCACAGCTGCTCGCTGGTGGTGCCAGGAGCCCAACTCGCTGATTTCTCCCCAGGATCCAGCAGCAGAGCTGAGCTGGGATGAAATAAACACTCGTTTGGATGCAAATGGCTTTGCGCCTTTAGCAAAAGGGCAGGATGAATTATGAAATGCAAAGGCAAGATAAGTGGATCCTGTCACAGCACTTACCCTCCGTGCCGCAGGATCTAAGTGCCTGCTGGCTGCGGGCGAAGGGCTGCGCGGTGCACATGTATGCCCGCACACAGCCCGGGCCGGGAGGGAAGCCTCCCTACTCCCCCGCCGATAAAGAAATCCGCGTTACCGACTCCAGCACATCAGAGGGCTGGTAAATATGGAGAAGCATCGAGCGAGAAAAGTGAGCACACAGAGTATTTCTGCGGAGGGTAGTAGAGATGCATTTTCCCTTAGCTGGGCTTCAGAGCTGCTGGAGGATGCAAATTAATGACATCCAGGCGAGCACAGAGGAGGAGGAGGCCAGGAGAAGTGAGAAAGTCATTTCCTGGGCTGTTCTGGGCAGGATGCGAGGAGGTGATGACAGCCCAGGATGCAGGGAGAGCCACTTCTCCCCTCGGAAAGCGCTGCCAGGGCCACGGGAGGCATCATTACAGCTAATTCCGGAACTGACATTTTGCTGTTTCCATGGATGGACGTGGAAAAGAGTTTCTTTGGGATTAAGGAGTCACTTGGCTAACGCCGGGCTGAGATTGCCCAGATGCAGATCGTGCTCCTCCATCCCCCCCTGTGGCTCCGGCCCAAAGCAGGCCAGCGCTGCAGAAGATCACGACAAAGCAAACGTGAAACAGCATTGCTCCAGCGAGCAGGCTTATCAGCTCGCGTGATTTCACTGCCAGTCTCATTTTTTCCCCCCAAGCCACGTTTCCTATTGTCGTTTCATTATTTTTTAAAGCAGCACATGGGTGACCAAACAGAAGACAAAAGGTGGGATTCCCGCCTTCGTGGTGGCTGGGAAAAGCTTGGAAACGGGAGGGCCAGATGGTCCGCAGCAGGGAAGAAAATTAAACCCAAAGTTGTTCTTTTCAGTCGATGTGGTTTTAAATAAAACATATGGTTTGGGAAGCCCAGCTGGTGTGTTTGGAGTGCTTGGGGTTAGCACTGCTGGTCAATCGAGCAGCAGTTTGATCAAAACTACTTTTCGAGTTCTTATTTCAGTTTCTTTTGGGGCAAGGGAAACACAAAGCACCTGCAAAGCATCCCTGCCTCACCAGCATCTTGGTATCTGCCGCCTCCGGGGCACCGCACGCAACACGGCGCAGTTCAGCCTGCTTGGGCCCCGGGTGCACAGGTACCCTGGCAACACAGGGATCATAAATCCGCCAGAATCTCACCCTCTGCAGCCCTCAGACATTGCAGTACCCACGCGTACAACTGACTTTAAAGCTTGTAAGTATTGCAGCTAAACTCAAAACGAGCCTGGGAAGCTCGTGTGAGTTTTATGAGATTCCTTCTTCCCAGCGCTGAAAAGGATTTTACTGACTAGTTTTTAAAACCAAACCATAAAATACTTTTATTCACTTCTGGTTTTCCTCTCTTGTAAAAAAACTAAGCCCACAGATTTCACTACCGCACACTGATACTTCACTCCCTTGTTCGTTAGGATGAACGTTCAGCTAAATAATGAAGCAAATCCTTGTTTAGGTCCTTCTCCAGCAATATCCGCACATGCAAACCTTGCAAGACTTCCACGTGTGTGCACACACAGACACAGCCACGCTGCAGAGATGCGGAGTGTGCCTGAAGCCCGGCGCTTGCGGATGCCCTTGTGTTATTACACCTTACACCCGTGCACTTCAGCACATCAATAATTTCCTTCCTGTTCAGGCAAGTGTTTCCACCGGCCCAAAACGCTGATGCCGGAGGATGCTCAGGAGCTGAACCCGCGGCTGCTGGCACAGGAATTTATTTTGTTCTATGCTGGATCTTGCTTTTATTTTCATTTTTAGCAGAGTCCGGGGCAGCTGTATCAATCAGAAAAAGCCTGACAGTGCAAAATCCTGTCCCTGCCAGCGTCCAGCCTGCTCTTCATGAGTTTGAAGCTATCTCCCTGCCTTGTGCGCTCCAGACAACAGGGCTGCTGGGCTGTAACTGGGGGCATTAGCCCATGGAAAGCACCTTGGGAGTCAGCCAGAGCAACCTTCAGCCCTCCTGTGTTTCTGGTGGGGGAGTAGGAGCATGCACAGACCTGGTTACAGCATTTCAGAGTGATGCTGCGACGCCCACACAGCACCTTCTTCCCTCCCAGCGTGGCCCTGGGAGCGCATCGCTGCAGCCTCCAAGCCTGCCTGCTCCCTGGGGAGGGCTCTGGGGAGCGCAGAGTTAACGCACAGCTTTCCCCCCGCAGCTAGTTCTGCCAGATGTGGATTAGTCATTATACACCTCGGTGGGTTCACTTTTGCCTGCACAAGCACTGGAAAACAAGCCCAGTCACACAAGAAACACTCAGCAGGAGCTGTGCAGCAGCCCAGACCTCTCTCCGTTACCCCAGCGATGCGTCCGGGGATGCGCCCATCATGCAACCCAATGCGTCCAGGGATTGCACACGCATCAGTGTCACATTTCATGACAACGCAGCTGCACACCCCCAAATCTGATATATTTAGGGGAGTGCAGGGATCCCCCCCATGCCAGTGGGCTAGAGTAGAGACCTGGCATGGTGCCTGCGCCCCCATTTAATGGAGTGGACCGTTGTTTTCCCTTGGGAGCTGGTCAAGGGAGGTCGCATTCCCCAAAAAAAGATCCTTCTCCATCACATGCGACCCCTTGCGAGCTCCAACCTGGGCAGCGAGGGCCAGGGCTGCCCACGCTGCACAAGAGACACACGGGGACACACAGGGCTACCCGCCGCGGTGGCATCCGTCTCTGCGCTGGAGGAGAGGCAGAATGAGCCTTGGGTAATGTCGTTAGGCGAGAGTTATGCTGTCTCCTTCCCAAACAAAGATAAATGTCATTAAAGCTCAGCCCTTGTGTATTTTACATCCAGAGATGCAATGATGTTCCCCCGGGGAGGGGGGGGGCAGGTTACAGCTTTGGACTGCAATTAGGCAGCAGTGTAGTATTAACCCATCGCATTCCCAGAGCATCAGCCTGGGAGCAAGAGCCATTTCAACCTCCCTCCTGGAGCTGGCTCAGTACCCCCATCCCTGGGCCATGGGAGGCAGCAGGAGAGCCCGAGGGCACCAAGACGCAGTGTTTGAAGCTACCGAGGGGAAACCTGTGCAGCCCTTGGGGTGCACAAGCCTTGTACATCCCTGATGCCAAGGGGCCCTTGTAGCCGTCAGCAGCGTGAGCAACGGCACGTGCAAAGTAAGGCATCCGGAATGCATCCCGGCTGCCCAGTATTCGCACAGCAGGCTCTCCCAGCTCCAGGCCAGGGCTGCTTTTTCTGATTTGTGAGCCACTTAAAGTCACATTTGGAGCAGTCAGGGGAGATTTTTTTTTTCGCCCCGTGCTGTGATTTTTAAGTGCCCAGTTAAGGACCCATTGACTGCTCACCATCTGTCTTAGTTATTTTCCTTGTTTAGTGGCAAATGTGCAACATGGAGCTTTATCCGTGTGCTCTTAAGCCCTGCCAGGGGCTGTGGATGCACTTTACCTTACCCCAAGATAGTCAAGACATGGGGAAAACATCACAGGTCACATTTTGGACTGTTCAGCCAAAAATTGGGACGTTTGCCCTGAGCTGAATAAACACATGCCTCCAGGTTTATCCTCCCTGGGAGACACAGCGTGAGCTGTGCAAAGGGAGCAGGCTCCCTCACAGGGGGTCTGGGCAAGTTTGGGGTAAAAAGCGGGGAAAACCACCAGCTGTATCCACTGGGATGGCTCTGAGAATGGCAGCACCCATGGAAAACTTGGAGAAATTTAAAAAAAACCCATTGATTTTCACCCCCCTCACCCAGCGCCCACAGGGAGGCAGGATTTTCCCCAGCCAACACGGGGGTCCCATGGGGAAAGCACCGCTGCTCTCCCCATCACTAGCAGGTGCAGCGCTGCCATGACCTGCCTCTTTCCCTCCACCCTCCCACAAACATGAAGCCTAAATATTTGATGCAGCCAAGCAGCTTTTCCCAGCACCGGGAAGGAAATGCTGCACCGTGCGAGCAACCCGGGGCTCTCCAGCAAGGAAAATAAGCCCTTGGGGGTTTCACCCTCCCCCGGTGCCCACGGAAGAGGCCCCGGTTAGGGGAGAGGGGTTGTGGGGAGGTGATGCTGGTTGGCTCATGCACGAGCCGGGGACTTCCTCGGGCAGCGTGGTGCATCGATCGGCTGAGGGGTCTCTCCGCCTGCCAAGCCACAGCCCTGCTTGACTTGGCAGAGGCTCATCGATTGCTGCGGGCACAGCCACGGCATTGGGTTCACAGGGAAAACATGCCCTGCGGGACTTGCGGTTCACATGGCTCCAAGTGGAGCCAGTGCCGGGCGTGGGGATAAGCCCACTGCAGCCTGTTGGTCCCAGGGGGAGTTTGGGTGATGCTCAGGGGAGTGGGAAGGAAGGACAGATAGAGGAGAAAATTAACTCCTTCCAGCCAAGTGTGACCTTACCACATGTACACTGACCAATTCTCTGGGCTCATGGTAACGCAAGCTCCGCAGTTCAGTTGGAGCATCCTCCCAGGGATCAGCCTTGGGCTGCCCATGTGACACGGCAGCATGGGACAAACCCACGGGGATGAAGCCAGGCTCGTGTGCTGGCCAGAGAAAAGCTCAGGAGCCACCAGCGAGGGGCAGGGGGTGCAGAGATGCTAACCCGACCCTGACCAGCACCCCTAAGCCCCAGCACAGGACAGGGCTGAAGACCTCCACTGCAGGGGCAGCCCAGGAATGTTTTTCTCCCCTCTTTCTGCAGCAGAGCCCTCTCCAGCCTTCCTGGCTGCACAGAAGCCTTTCAAAGCCACGCTCCAGCCATAATCAACGCAGCAGAGCCTGCCAAACCCCGGCACTGGTGGCCAAGGGCAGCTCTCCTCAGGCACAGCTGGCAGAGAGGTTGGGGAAAATTGAGACTTCACCCTTATGACCACCCAGCCAGCCCCCAGGCACCTTTAGAGCTCTGGCTCTCTATATTCACATCCTCCCTGCCCTTCTTCATGCTCTCATGAAGAGATCATCATCAGCTCCTTCCAGGCAGATGCAAGCCTGTGGGCAGACAGGGCTGCAAAACTGCTGCGAACAAGTTCAGGAGATCAATGATGAGCCAGGCTGGTCCTAGAGCAGCCCCCAGCCTCCCTGCAGCATGCGTGCCTGGAGCGCTGGCAACCTAAAAATCCCAGGAGATGCTCACAGGGCATCAGTGGCCAGGGCAGGGATTAGTGACAGCACCTTCCCCTCCCATCGCTGAGCCGTGCAGCCCATTTTGTGAGGCTGGGAAAGATGGTCAGCCCCAGTTTCTGGCCCATTAGCTCCCCTTCCTGCAACCACCTTCTCCGGCTGCTTTACCTCCCACTGACGCACTGGGAGCTGCATGCGGCAGCATGGGGAGGGTTGCCCGGCTGCCTGCAGCATGAACACGGCCACACGTGCTGTGACAGGAGCAGGGGGAGGTCATGAGTGGGTTACTGAAATGCAGCCGCGCTCCTGGAGTGAAGAGCGTGGTCTGAGGCTACAGTGCCAAAAGGTTTTCAAACATCCTCAATGCCTGGGGAATGGCATTTGCTGGCACCCCAACTCCTCTCTGCTCAGCTCCCAAAGTGACCAGGTCACCAAAATGAGCTGGTCTCACACCTCCTTGCAGACCCCCGTGCTGATGGCAGGAAGTGCTGGGGAGGGCAGCGGGGGTGGCGACGGCACCTAAAGCATCCCTGCTTCCCCAGCCCCTGCCCGCTCCAGCGTAGCCCAGGCATGTCCTCATTTCAGGCTGGGCAAGCGGCGGCCCGGCCCCAGAGGTAGTGAGATGATGCCAAACCTCCTAATGGAGCTTGACAGCAGTGGGATTAAAAGCACAAGTGAGATCACAACCCCTCTGCAATCAGCTTCTGCCTTGGAAGAGCTGAACCAGAAAAGAAACCTCCTGGCAGTGGGGAGGGGATGAGGAGCCTGCACACATGCAGGGTGAGGGCGGCAGGGGCTGGAGGAAACCTTGCCCATCCCGAGCCCTCCTCGCTTGCCCTGCCAATCCATCGTCAATAGGAAGGAGCCAACCTCCCCCCCCCGCCCCCCCGTCCCGCAGCACCAGTGAAGGGTTTCACCAGCAACAGCCCCAATCCCAGCTGGTACCTGTGGGCTGGTACTTCTACTGCCCTAAACTTTGGATGCAGAGCAGCCCACGCCATGTGCTGCTCACCCCGTCCTCTCGCCACCTGCAAGCTCAAGGCATCGCATGGCACCCACAAGAACCCCCCTTCTCCCTCTCCTTTGGGCACTTGCACTTGCAGGGGTGCCACTGATGCTGGAAACAACACCCAAGCAGCCAGGTCCAAGCTGGAGACAGGAGGACTCACTCGGATGCAAGTGGGTGGTCAGCAGGACACCCGCAGCCCCTACTTCTGCAGGACGGCGTGCACACAGACCCTCACAGTTGGCACCAAGCCCCATCTGCCCCAGAGCACAGCCCCGGTTTAACTAAAAGGCAGCGCTGACCATGTTTCCCACCCAAAGGATGCTCCAGCAGTACTGCTGCCCCAGGCCGCCTTCATCCTCCTTCCCACAAGCAGGAATATCTCAGCATCTCCCCCAAACCAAACCCAAATGGGCTTTTGCAGGGATGAAGTGGGGGTTAGCTTGCACAAACCATCCCAGGGGTGGCTGCTAAGTCACCCTCCGAAAAGCCAGCAAGGCACAAGCACCGTCCCCATTTCTGCTTATCCGAAACTCAGCAGCCAGAGGCTGCTCTCCTGCCCAGCAGTTGTTTGCTCCCAGTGAAATGCAGGGGAAAGCGGGGCTTTTTACTGCAAGGGAGCCACTCCAGGGACTGGTGCATGCGCTCGGGAGTGGTGGGAAGAGCTGATGGGTTTTGGCACAGTGCTCAGGCTGAAGAGATAGCTCCAGACCTTGTTTTGCAGTGACCTGTACCAAGAATTGGCTTTTTCCTTTTTCTTGCCAAATAGAAAGAAAAAGAAATCCTTCCAGGTCAGAGGAAAGAAAAGCATTTACTCGTGGGTCAAGTGAAACAATCTGATGCAGGGTTGAGTGCACTTTTATCCTCCCCAAACCAGGAAAAGATTCCATTTCTATCTGAAAAAACGTCTAAAAATAAAACGACAAAGGTTTTTGGGGTCAGAAGCATTCGATTTTGGTTTTTAAGCTCAATGACTTGCTGAATTGAACCCCACTTTGCAAAGCACGGGTTGACCCAAAGGTGCAGAGGGGTGGGGAGCAGATGGGCTGAAGCATCCATCTGGAAAATTTCTACCACGCTGAGATAGCACCATCCACAGCAGCAGCCGCCACTGCACGGGCCAGCCCAGGACCCCCTGTGTCCCCGGCATGCAGCTCGGGTACCCCAACCTCAGCTCCTGCCAAGCCCGGCTGCACGCCAGGGTGCCAGGAGGGAGGCGTTTGGCCACCTCTGCAGCACTTTGTTCATCTGAAGCGAGCTGTCGCTTTCCAGCCTCCTCCCCGCCAGCCAAATGCTTCCTGACAGCCCATTTAAAACTCAAAGTACCCGATTACCGCCACAGCCAGACAGCTGCTCACAAACACCACGAGAAACTCTTCCATACCCCCCCAAAATGAAATAATGAAATCCCTGCCCAAAGCATCACTCCTCACCCTTTCCGGATCTACCCACACCCGGGGGGCACCAGGGTCCTTCTCGAGCTGGTCCAGGTCTGGCTCTGCTCTCACGTGCATGGCCTCGGTCGAGGGGCCCCCACATTTCCATCACTGAAATGCCAGCACCTGCTTCCCACCACCCCAGCAGGGAGGAGAGCCACCCACTCCTGCTCCATCCACCTGGCAGGGTTGACCCCAGTCCCCACTCATCACCTGAGTCCATTAGCAGCTCCCCAGAGCACACACCTCGCTGGCATTTTGCTTAACCCCAGCTTTTAGGGAGAGCTGCAGAGCTGCGCCACCTTTTAATTTTTAATTTGCTCTAAACGTTTTGGTGCTCTCCCCCAAGGACTCCCTGTCGATAACCTCTGCTGGCAGCACGACCGCCCCATAGCTATGGGGAGGGTAGAAACTGGGGCAGAAGAGAGGAAAACAGCTGCACCCTAAGCTGCTCTCCTTTGGAGGAGCGGGACCCCTTTGCATGCAAGCCCCAGAATGAGGGGCACCCACACTGGCCGCTCCAATGAAAGGGCCCCCACTGCCCCATGGAGATGCTCCTCAAGGAGGATGGGGGGACCCCCAGCCTCTCCAGGGACCTGGCACCTGCACAGACAGGGTTGTCGCAGGGTAGAACATCTTCCTCCTTTTCATCAGACACCTCTGTGGGGTCGGGTCCCTCCAAACTTCACCGATGCCTGGCACAGCCACCTCTCCTTCCCCACTGCCTAGCACCAGCACGGCAACGCCCTGGAGCAGTGACACGAATGCAGCATCACTTTGCAGTCCCTGAGGCGTCTTTTCTCTTTTTCCACTGCCTTAAGCAACAAACGTACAAACAGGGACCTGCTGGGCATGAGAAACCTGAGCTGAGCTGCTCTGGGAAAGGAGATGCCACCACACAGCTGGGAAGATCAGCCCAGGCCACCCTGGAGCAGGGGAGCAGCTGCAGGTGGGTTTTCTGTCCCTCAGGTGCTGGTGGGGGTCCAGGCTCAGGGTTAAGGCTCAGTTCTTCACACACCTTTTATCTTGATTGAAAGGGTATGGAAAACTAATCAAGTACTTGCAGACAACATATGAATACCAAAACTCATAGAAAAAAAAATATCCTGACCAGTTAAGCACCTGAAAAGGTACACGGGATCACAGCAAAGCCCTGTACCCCACCTCCAACAGGTACCCAGGGAGAGCATGCAAAAAGCGTGATGCACAGTGGTAATAGCCCAGAATATGCTCCCTCCCGCCAAAAACTGGCAGATTAGGGAGCTCACAAGTCACAGGGGATGCCTTGATACAGCTTAACACTTGCTGGCTCCCTCCCACGAATTTGCCTGCTCCCTTTCTGCACACATGTAAGCTCCCAGTGTCCACACACCCCCCTTCCAGATGCCCATAGCATCTCCCCATTCCCAATTTCTCAGGACAGCACACGCCAAGCAGCGGTGGGACCCATCCCCAAAAGCCCCCAGTTACACCTCCGGGCAGCCGCGGGACCCGCCGCACCCCAGGCAGGGAGTGGGGACGGAAGCAGCCCCAGCTGGGCATGGGGATGCTGCCCACCCAACAGGGTCTTCTGCAGCTCCTCACCTCCCTCGCCCTCCCAGACCCCGAGAGAAGTTTTAGGCTGAAGGGAGCCGAGCCGCTGAGAGCTGGCCTCGGCTGCCACCTAGCAGTGACCCAGCAGCAGCAGGGACAGGGCGACAGCTCCTCCAGCCCACCGGTCCCTGCTGCAGCCCAGGGACAGGCAGGGGAGGACGTGGGGGTCTCCTCGGAACACCCCACCCCAGCTCCAGTTCTCACCTCCCTGAAACCAAAGGGGGCCCCTGCAGCAGAGAGGGTGGTGGTGGAGACAAGCACTCCATCGCCCAGACAGCTCCGAGCGAGCTCAGCTCCGTTTCAGCCACTCCCTATGCTAGGTGACAAACACATGTGATACAACCCCCCAGCCTGAACACGGGACCAGAGAAGTCAGGCAACCTCTGAACCTCCCCGCAGGGTTGTGCAGCCTCTGCTCAAGCCACAGCTCCTTACCTCTCTGCTTCCATCTCCTTCATTAGCTTTCCACACGGTAGTTTCCTAATAAGTCCCAGATTTTCTTTCTCTATGTTTTTTAGCCCTTTCACATCCAAAAACACCCTTAAATGCTGAAATTAAAACAAAATAGTCATAGAATCATAGAATGGTTTGGGTTGGAAGAGAACTTTAAAGATCATCTAGTCCAATCAATAAACTTCTTATGCTGGGCTTTTATCCATTCCAATATTAATGTTAAACCCTACCTTGAGCTCTTCTTGATGGTTTGCGGTGAAGCATACCTCTGGCATGTTTGCACGTGGGCACAGAGCAGCCCCTGAAGCCCTGAAGCCCTGAGGAACAGTCTGGGCACCAGCAACCCAGCTGAATGCCAGCATTCATAACTAGGGCACTTCTATTTTCACAGCTTTTCTCTGCACTAACAAACTCAAGCCCAAGGATTTCTTGCCACAGGCAGGGAGCTACATAAACATGGTCAACGACAAGCTCAAAGCTTTCTGTCACTGGATTCTTTATAGATCTCATTCGGTATCTGTAACACGGGATTCCTGATCCTTCATATGTGTGGCATCCTAATTCATCAACAAATCAGAGGGTCTTTTTCTTGGAGAAGGAGGTTTCTTTTTGAAAGTTACCAGCACTTAACACAGACTGAGGCCTGAGCTGGGATACAACCATGTCTCCTAACAGCAAAGAGTGTGTAGAGCATCCACAGTGTTAAAAACACATAAACGTCTCCCCCAGACAATGTCAAAACTGCTCATGCACTGAGGGAGGGAGGGATAGGTAGCCAGTTTCCCTCTCCTAAACTTAAAGGATATATAACACAATGTGACACTTAGGTGTTCTCCCGAACCATTACATTAAAGAGCAATAAATCAGTACAACACCAGTACAATAAAATCAAACTATTTTCCTGAAAGTAAAAGCAACATTTAACCACACGTACTGGGCACATCTGAGAAGATGTCAGACTCCAAGTTTTTCAAGGGATTAAACATTTCTGAACAAGGAAGATGACAGCACAGTCATACAGAGGGCATTTGCTGCTCTAGGCAGCCTTCCTCGGCAGCTGCTCCAGCTTCTCCTCTCTTCTCACACCTTCTTTCTCAGGCTGGGGAGCCACTGGAAGTAGTCACTGGAAGTGGCTAAGCGTGCAGCTGCCAACACTGCAGATAGCGTGGTAGGAGGGACATACAGTTTCTGAGATGGCCCTTGGTCAGACAGCCCACTGGCACAGCACAGGCCAACTGCAAGACTCCCAGGAAGGTCTTTGTTCTTCATTTTCTCTTCATCTGCATAAGGAGGGACACAGAAAAGAAAGATTGTATCTACATCGGCAACTCTAAGAGCTCCAGCTTAGATTGAAATCCCTTTTGCCTGGACCTTACCAGATCACGGCAAGAGGACTTTCTACTGTACACCTATTTGATGAGCCCAATCAGAGAGCCTCTCTCCCTCTCCTCCCAGTATTCACCCCCGTTTCCCCAGAGGTGGGAAATCAGATGTGAATTGAGTAGCTCCTGTCTGGAGAACTGGGCCTCCTCTCCAGACAGACGGCAGACAGCTCTGTTCCAAGGCACAAATAGGCACGGTCTTTGGCAAGTCAATCTACCTTGTAAATTGGGCAACTCTCATAGGGGTGTTGTAAATTCTTTCATCATTTGGAAGATGGAAGACGAACACCAACACAGGGACCTTACAAGGTTAAAAAAAAGCTTTTGTCCCTTACGGTTGGGAGATTGAGAGACTCTCAGTATGAAATGGATGCAGGCTAACGTATGGAGGGCAGAAACAAAGACTGCTGCATGAAAGCAGCAGAAAGTCTAGAAAAGACAACAAAAATCAGAGAGAGAAATAACCCTCAATTCATTTGTTCCCATTAAACATTTAGAAAACCATTTTGCTGCACAAAGGTCAAACCGATGCATTGCATCCAGCCATTTATTATTGCCACATCTCCATCCCACAGAAATACCAAGATTTTCATCTGTTCTAGCAAAGAAGCAGCACCACTCCTAGGACACCCAATAATGACTGCAAGACTCATAGCACAGTAACAGACTGCTCAGCTTTCTGCTGTGTTAAATTTTACTGACAAATCTATTCGTACTGTTATGGTTGTCCAGCATAAACGGTATTGCCATAAGTAGAACAGAGGGATGTACAGCTTCACGAAGTTGGGCCTTGTTGGAAAATCTTTCTATCTGATCAGGGTCATCTTGGCTCATTTCTGCTGGTTGCTTGGAGTAGATAAAGGAGGTATGAAAGTCTTCCACTGACTTGAATAAGACAGCAGGCATTGAGGACTCTCCAAGAGAATGAGGTGTCTGCAAATGTATATAAAAAACTCAGGAGAGGGTGTGATTAGTGCACACTCGATTCATTAGCTGCCCTGATCTTTATTATCTCTCAAAGTCCACAAAGAACTGGAATGTCAGCAACTGGATGATTAAAAAAAAAAATTAAAAAAAAAAAAAATTACTAGTTACTCACAACCTTGGCCAAAGGGCAGCTTTTCCTGCACAGCAAGCTGAAAAGAGTGACAGATTATTACAAGATACAAATCACCATGTCTTAGCAAAGAATTAACAGCTGGCTCATCTCTCAGCAGCCCCACGCAGAACAAATGATACCAATGATACAGAGAGCTTCTGCAAGGGAGTGAGAGTCGAGTCAGAGGTAGCCCCCCTGCATTTTTGCTTAAGAATACAAATTAAACTTAAGTTCCAGGGATAATCACCCATGTCTCAGCCATAGACAGGGACTAGAGCCAATGTTTTTATTTGTTAATTCAGCATGGAGGAGAAAAATAGTGAAACAATAGACAAGCAGCAATTCACCTTGCCCAACCATAGATGTTCAAAAATTAGGTGCTTGCTCTCTACGCTTCTTCTGTTGTCAAGGCAGCAGAAGAAAGGCATCCATCTTCAGAAGGGGTGAATCACCATCCAGAGGTGCTTCACCCATTGGTGAGTGCATTCAGAGGATTAGCCCAGAACAAAACAATTGTATTTACACAAGCAGATTTAAGCAATTTAAATTGGCCCCCACAAGGGGACCATGAGGTGCTCCTGAAGCAGCAAGGAGAGCTACGTGGCTGGGCAGCAGAAATTCAGTGCTGACAGGATGCCAGGACAGAATAATTTGAATGACAGGCATCACTGAAGTCCAATTAACCAGCTTCTCAGCTTGATACCACCAGCCCATTGAAACCCTCTGCCCAACATGCAGTAAAAAAATAGAGTGTTAGGACAACAAAAAGAGCAGGGTTAAAAGATTATTATTATCTCCTCTTGCCACCCACGCTATCCTTGTTGGGAGACAGGTGGTATCACTGCCACTCCAGGGCAAAGCAGAAACAGACAGGGTGCAAGGGTGGTCACTAGAAATGTCTGTTAACACTGGAAAAAGCTGGGATGGAAATAATTCAAAAAGAGGCTGTTCAGTTTACAGAAGAGGCAAACGAGACATGATATCCTAGAGAGTGCTGTGAAGGGCAGGAAGTAAGGCAGTATCTACTCTTCTTCCGGATTCACACAATTAAGAACACCACCATTGAAAAGGAAAACATGAGCAGTGAAAACTGGAAAGAGGGAACACCACTTGGTGATGCTGTAAGTGCCACAAAACCCTGGGGCCAAGAGATCAGCAGGAATCAGAGAAAGGAAATCTTCCTGTCTGTCCTCATAACTGACTGATTCATTCCCCGTCCCCCACCCCCCACAACATCTATAGGCAGGATTATTTTTTCATCCCATAGTCCTCCTTAATAGAAATTCTTGTAACTTCTTCTAAAGACTGTAACAGAGATCACAGCCATGGACAGAAGATGTGCTCAGGACTTCTCCGATCCAGTTAGGAAATTCCTATGCTTTGAAACTCAGATAGTTTAATACTTGCAGGGGAGCATTTAAGTCAGCTCACAAGGACCCTATTGCTATGTACCCACCTGCCACCACCTCATCTCATCATACTTTCTCCCCACACTTGCTACCAGAAACTTTCCTCTTCTCTCATTCCCTCAAGATCCTTTATCCCCAGCTTGCTTTCTCTCCATCCCTTTCAGATAACATCCTCCAGAGCCACCAATTCTTCCAGCTTTCACCCTCATCCTTCTAGAAAGTGCTTTGTCTCAGCCGTTAACAACCTCCAGATGTGTAAGGAGCTGTGGTTGTCCAAAACCTTGTAGGCACACTCCCATTTCCAGCTCTGCAATGCATTCCGTGGCTCAACAAACCCTGCACGATACCGGC
Organism: Fregata magnificens; assembly: GCA_013389945.1. Classification (NCBI taxonomy): domain Eukaryota; kingdom Metazoa; phylum Chordata; class Aves; order Suliformes; family Fregatidae; genus Fregata; species Fregata magnificens. The sequence continues at coordinate 10,803 of WAAD01040916.1, read as the reverse complement.
TCCCCACTGAACCCAGAGCGGAGTGTTTGCAAAATGCCATGCTGCAGGTCCTGTTAGACTCACCATTAATCACTATTTAAGAAGCAAACTCACAACACCAGCGCCACATAATGTTTCAAATCACAGCCCAAAACGCAACTGTCCGAAACTCGCCCTCCTAAGTCAGGAAGAGAGGCCTGTGTGATCCAGAGTAGCCCCACAATAACTCCCGATTATTCCCAGTAACCCCCAGGACTGTGAATGGAGGGGAAGTAGAGGAGTGAAGAAGGGGCAGGTTTGATCTATAAGTACTGAAATGGTCAGTCTTGTTTCCGCAATACCTTGATGTGCCAGTGGAGCACGAGTGTATCATCACTAACACCATAAACAACAGCAAAGAGGAAAACGTATAGCTCTCAGCCCATGCTAATAGCCAGTCATTATTTCTTTGTCAGTCACTTTAAAAAAAAAAAAAATACATGTCAAAGCAATCAAAGGGTTATTCAAATAATCTAAAAACAAGAACAACCCCTCCCAACAGCAACAGCTGAGAAAAATGCCCTTACCTTAACCACTGCCATAAGCTCTGTAAGAGTTTCATTTGTATCCTCCTGTGCAAGTTCAGGGTCTTGGTCTGTTGTTCTTGGGACACTCACTTCATCCAAAAGTGGCCACACATCATCCTGTGTCTCCTTCTTAGCAGAGAGGTGCCATTGCTAAGGAGATGGACAAAGCAAGAAAAGGTACAGCTAGTGTGGGTAAAAGAAAGCAGGATGCACTGAAGCAAGTTACAGAGCAATCAGATGATTCCACTCAGAGATTAACGGAGAGAGAAATGCAAAGGAGCTTTTCTGTTCTGCTCAGAAGTTTTAATATTTCTATCTGGAGAAGTTTGGGCTACTTGGAAAGGACAGAAAGAACATGGAAGGACAGGAAATAATGTGAACAAGAAACTAACTGTCACTTTAACTTCTCCCCTCCACAGTAAAATTTATCACTTGGAAAGTACAGTTTTATTCAAGCAATGTTTTCTGGTTATTGCTTGCTGCCTTCTGAGAAATTTTACCATGGAGAAGCGTCCTAACGTAGCAGAGCTTATACAACAGCGTCCAGCCATTTTGCACTTACGGGCAGGGGGAGTGGGGGGTGTTGTTAATCCTGACAAGGCAAATCTAAGATCAGACAATGCAAAGGGAGTTCCCCACTGCTTAAGAGGAGTTACCAGAAAATGCTAGCTGAGCAGTAACAAGTGTCGTATTAGATGCATTTCATTCCAGTTCAAAACATTTTGAGTAATTTTATAATTGACATTGATGATCATGTTAGTGATGCACCAAGGAAGAGAAGGTATTGTTTTGGGCAACTAAACAGAACAGCAGAGAAGAAAACATTTAAAGTCTTACACAAAGAGAAATCTAGAGGACTGCGATTTCTGGATTCTAAGACCCTTGAAATCAGACAGGAGAAAACCTAAATGCATTTACATTCCTCTAGTCTCCAAATTGCCAGCTATGTCACACATGGATCTTGCTACAGTTAACCAGATTTTTCCATAAAAATCACAATGAACTCAGATTTGCAGAGTCTCAGTCACATTAATTTCTTCCAAATACATAAAGATGCTGGTTTGGGACCTTCAGTTCAGACGATGTATCAACAGTGTAAGGCCATTAATATTCAAAATATACAGCTTATATAGAGTTTCTCTACCACAGAAATGCAGATGGCTAAAACAAAACCTAGGTAAAATGACTGCTTTACAAGTTACTAACATTACACTAGCTTTTACTCTTATTTCAGAGAAATGTCAGAAAAACAGCCCTGGAGCAGGTCCACTGGTGAACACTGCAACAGCTGACATTTACTTTAAAGGTGCTTTGGCCCCTGTAATAAGATGTGTCATGAAAATACTACATTTAAATAACACAGAAGAGTAGAGTCACCTGTAGACAAGTGTTCCTGGTGTTTCTAATGGTACTGCATTAGATTGCACTCACCTGGGTTTTACTCCCTGCTTAACCCCTCTGTTCATCAGTTTCTCCATCTGTTAAATAGCAAAGGGCTCCTCTTTTTAACATGCTCTGAAATCAAAGGTGTAAAGCAGTATCCAGATCTGGATATCACTCACCTTTAGAGTTCTCTTTTTAATAAAACTGTAGTTGTGTACAACCTTACCCCCTGCAACAATTAGGATTGCAAATCGCTTCCTTTCAGATAAGTTTAGGACGAGCAAGACCTTCAATGCAAATAATACACCACTAGTTCTTCTGGTCTTTTCCCACATTTAAATGATGCCCCAAGTTATTACACATCCTTTGCCAAACCCCAGAGATGCAAGAGGAAAACAAACCACTCCTTGGCTCCTGGGGGTGCAAAACATGAAAGCGCTAAGTGAAACTGATCTCAAGAATCTGGTACTGGTCTGAGTTCTCAGAGGCCATTCTCTAACTGAAAAATTATGGTGCATATGTGAGGTTAGAGAAATCTGAGCACACAGACTCTCTGAAGTCTGCAAAGGGATTGGAGGACAAGCAGCTAGAGATGTATTTATGGTCCACATGTAATTGTTTTTATATTATGGTTCTGCTTGCTTTTTATAAAAGCAAAAAAAACAACTCCACAAAAAACTGCATGGAACTAAAACAATACATGTCTACCGATCCCTGGAGCCGATTTCACTGAACAATAGCTACACTACAGTCAAACTCCCACCTGGTCACACAGTTCATGCTCATCCAGCTTTGAGCTTGCTGTTTCATTATCTGCATCTAGAGATTCCTGCTGCAAGCAAAGGTCTGGCTCCAACAGTTCAGCATTCTCCTGCTTTCCACTGGGCTGAACATACAAGGCCGAAGGATTCAGTTCCTTGAATCCCTAGGAACAAACGAAAAAACCCACCCCAGCATAGTCAAGAAACCATGTTGTAACTACCACAAAGAATAAAAAAAGATTCAGCAAATTTCTAATAGGTTTTATGAAGAAGCACACCACCCACAAGTTAGGTCCAAATTCTTGCAGAAATTGTCTTACTATGAAAATCAACTCCCCTCCCTCCAGCAACAAAATTAGCCACCAATGCTCTCCTCCCCCCAAAATTGGACATACACATGCAAAAATACAATCATAGGATCTAATGCTGCCAAAATACAACACAGCAGAGAGTAAACAGTCTAGGAGATTCCTGGAGCGTGTGGAACAAGGTGTACTCTTCACTGGGTAAAAAACTGGCTGGATGGCCGAGCCCAGAGAGTGGTGGTGAACGGAGTTAAATCCAGTTGGCGGCCAGTCACAACTGGTGATCCCCAGGGCTCAGTTTTGGGGCCAGTCTTGTTTAACATCTTTATCAATGATCTGGATGAGGGGATTGCGTGCGCCCTCAGTAAGTTTGCAGACGACACCAAATTGGGCAGGAGTGTTGATCTGCTCGAGGGTAGGAAGGCTCTGCAGAGGGATCTGGATAGGCTGGATCGATGNAGGCCACACCTCGAATACTGTGTTCAGTTTTGGGCCCCTCAGTACAAGAAGGACACTGAGGTGCTGGAGCGTGTCCAGAGAAGGGCAACGAAGCTGGTGAAGGGTCCGGAGAACAAGTCTTATGAGGAGCAGCTGAGGGAACTGGGATTGTTTAGTCTGGAGAAGAGGAGGCTGAGGGGAGACCTCATCACTCTCTAAAACCACCTGCAAGGAGGTTGTAGTGAAGTGGGTGTTGGACTCTTCTCCCAAGTAACTAGTGATACGACAAGGGGAAACGGCCTCAAGTTGCGCCAGGGGAGGTTTAGATTGGATATCAGGAAAAATTTCTTTACCGAAAGAGTGGTTAAACATTGGAACAGGCTCCCCAGAGAGGTGGTGGAGTCACCATCCCTGGAGGCATTCAAAAAACGTGTAGGCGTGGCACACCAGGGCCTGGTTTAGGAGTCATGGTGGTGTTGGGTTGACGGTTGGACTTGATGATCTTAGAGGTCTTTTCCAACCTTAATGATTCTATGAAAACACGCGTTCTGCATCTATTGAATAAAACGAATACAAGCACGTTGGGCTGTAAAGTCTGACTTTCTGCTGATATATAAAATCGTGGCACTACCTTTCTAAGGGTTTTCATATCCCTTCAGCTTTTACTGAAACTGAGATGAGACATTCAGTTAATAACATAGATGGGCCTACATCATAAATGCTCTCTGCACTGGCTTACAACTTGAATGTCTGTCCAAGGCACAATGTGCAATCTACCATGGTTAGGCTGTCCAACGTTGTACATTTCACTGGCAAAGTAAGAGACTTTTTAAACCAAGACCATTTCCATGGTTCAGTTTGTTAATGGCATAACCAATCTTCAATGCCTAGAGCAGAGAAGGCCAAAATAATTTATTTCACTATCCTGTTCCTCACTCAACTGCCCCTGCCACTTTAAGTCAGACAATAAAAACTAATCAACTTGCTCTCGTTAATTGTTTGGATGAAGCAGGGGCCTCAACTTATGACTAACAAAACTTCCTGGAATTAACAATGGGTAGTGAAAAAACTAACACATCTCTTAATCTCTCAATTCCATCTCAGTTTGGCCTTATGCTCAAAACATCTGTAGCTATTTTACTTTTCCATGTTATTTACACAAGATGTGTGTCAGCTCCAGATAAATCTGCAATATTAACAAGCTAATGAACTAAAAAAAAAAAATCAAAACCTTCTAATCCACTGTTAGAAGACAGGATGAAAATAATTTGTTCTACTAAACCAGAACATCTCTGCTGTACCATCAGATTCCACCTTAACCAAAAAGCAAGCTCTCACCATAGAGTTATACACCATGGCATGCAGTCACAAAACGGTAAGTTACAGGAAAGCAGGGAATACCAGTTTTGCTCTTCACAAAACTACTTGCTTCAAGCTAAAAATCTTCCCATTACGGGCACCCAACTGATCCTTTCCCTGCCCTTTCCTTCAGCAGCACACGCCTTCCCCCTGACCTGGGAAGGAATGTTCTCTCTGCAGACGTCAGCATATCCCCCATCCCTCAAGACACAGTGGAAGTAGACATCCTCCTCAGTGGATGTGTCACACAGGAAGAGATGCAAAATGCCATTCACATATTCATCCACAATGCCCACAAGTAGCTTGGAGCCACACAGCTTCTTGAATAGGAGAGTTGCTGCATTGGACCACGTACCCTGAAGAAGAAACAAGAATGTAAAGTTACCATAAACAGACCAACATCCACTGCCTGAGACTTTCCCTTGTGGGCACTTGTCAAAAAAGACAATTTAGCTGGGTCAGGCTAGGGACAAACACAGGAAAGTCAGGCAGACAAGCTTCCCAGCACTGAACTAAACCAAACGACTTCAAAGGCTGCAATGCTAGTTACACTGGGAATGCCCTTTCACCCTGAATACCTATTTCCAAACATGGTTCAATGACATTCCCCAGTGATTTTATCACAGTTGCCCAAAATACAGTTGTTTTGTTTTGGTTTTTTGTTTGTTTGTTTGTTGTTTGTTTGGGTTTGTTTTTTTTTTTTTAATTCCTGGAATCATGTGATTATAAATGTTAAAAGTGTCAAAAGTTTATAAGAAGCTGCTAAGCCTCACCGCAATGAAAATTGTGATTCTTTAACCCTCAAAAAACAGAGTAAATAACTTTTTTTTAAAAATAATGTCTTTAAAACACAGAAGCAGCAACTCTGCTCACATGCCTTCCTTCAGAGATTATATTCCTCAGGCTTCTTGACCAAGAGATTTCCCAGCACAGAGGCAATTTCTTATGACCTCTATAATTCTTTGGCTATGCTGATTGCATCAAACCAACTCACTTCAAGCTCCGTCACAGAAGAAATTTTTAAAACACAAGGCTGAAGCTACCAAGGCTTCAGGAGGACCCTGGAGACCTACTGGCAGGGGAAGAAACAAGTTTGCTCGTTTGCTTAACAGTAGCTATCTGTTTCTGCAACAATACAAGCAAGAATACTCTGATCATCAGGAAAACAGACAGCAGAAGGGTGATCACTTGCAGAGACAGATACTTACACAGTCATACTCCACTGAAAATAACAGCGGCAATTCTGCTGTAAACATCAGTGGGACCTAAATGAATCCAAATGTTTGCCCTTATCAGGAGAAAAAGCCAACCTCTACTTGACAGCTTTCATACATACATCAATAAATAAAACTGCATGTGAACACATACCTCCACGGGTTTTACCCATGCCAAGGAACACGGGATGGCCTGAGCAGGAAGCTTCAAGTAGCACCACCTACAATACAAAACAAAGCCATCACCATTACAGCAAAAACAGAGCAAAACTGGGCAGAAGAGCAGAACTTCCTCCTCTTCTGGGTTTTAAAATCAGCTTAGGAATAGAGAGGCACTTACTGGATTTTGCACTTACGAATAAAACCCAACAGCAGCTTTGGAAAACACTCCATATCCAGAGAATGGGCACAGCAGAAATAGCAGTAACAACTGGTCCCTTATGCCTTCCCTTGCCCCAAGCATCTTCCCATCATAACCCCTTATGATTACAAAGTTATGGACAGAGAGCAATGACTTTTGAACCAAAGAATGCCCATGGCCAGGCATGAACAGAGGCAAATGAGAGGGCAGAAGCAAATATGGAAGAGGTACTGAATTGCAGAGGAGAACGAGTACTTCTGACACTGCAAATGTGTCCCACTTGGACTGATATTCGTTCAGGAGGACGTTTACATCCACTCACAGAACCCAGGAAGGAAGATTAGGGAGCTTGCCCCCAAGTGACAAAAAGCGGCAAGAGGAAAGATTGAGGAATGAAGGCAGAAACAGGAAAGGCCCAAAGTCACTGTGAGGGAGTGATGGACAGGGTTGGTGAGCAAAGGGTTCAGAGTGACCAGCAAACCAGGTCTTAAACAATGTCACCTCAAGCACGCAAGCAAGGAAGTGCCTGCAAGGCACCGTTAGTGGAATAAAAACCCAGATCCTTTCTAGGAGATCTGCATGCTAGGGTGTCTTTCTGAAGAAAGACAGGCCAGTCAGCCTCACCTTGATCCCTGGGAAGGCTATGGAACAACTAATCCTGGGAACCATTTCCAGGCACATGAAAGACAAGGAGGTGACTGGGAGTAGTCAGCATGGATGCACCAAGTCATGCTTGACCAACTTGACAACCTTCTACGATGAAATGACTGGCCTGGTAGGTGACGGGAGAACAGTGGGTATTGTTTACCTTGACTTCTGTCAGGCTTTTGACACTGTGTCCTCTAAGATCCTCATAGAGAAGCTAAAGAAGTATGGACTGGATGAGCAGAGCGTGAGGTAGATTGAGAACTGGCTGAGGGGCCAGGCCCAGAGAGTGGTGATCAGTGGTACAAAGTCTAGTTGAAGGCCAGGAAGTAACGGTGTACCCCAGGGGTCAATACTGGGTTCAATACTATTCAACATCTTCATTAACGATCTGGATGATGGGGGAGAGTCTACCTTCAGCAAGTTTGCTGATGATACAAAACTGGGAGGAGCGACTGATACACCAGAGGGTCACACCATTCAGAGGGACCTCGACAAGACAGAGAAATAGGCAGACAGGAACCTCATGAAGTTCAACTAAGTCCTGCCCTTGGGGAGGAACAACACCGTGCACCAGTACATTTTGGGGGCCGACCAGCTGGAAAGCAGCATTTTTACCATGAGGGTGACCAAGCACTGGAACAGATTGCCCAGAGAGGTCGTAGAGTCTCTGTCCTTGGGGACATTCAAAAGCCGTCTGGACATGGTCCTGGGCAGCCTGCTCTAGAAGGCCCAGGGAGGTTGCACAGGACAACCTCCAACCTCAATCATTCTGTGATTGTCACCCATGTGTAATTTACTTACTTGAGGAATCTCAGCCAGGACTTTCGGACAATTTCGAGGTTTCCGTAATCTGGGTAGAACACCTCTACTTCTTGGTCATTGATCACACGGTGGATGATAACTCGGTACCACCATTTCGAGACCGTCACACAGCAAAGCTGTCCAGGCTGTACTGAAGACTCGGGCATTATATAACGATCAGAAACAAGTTTATTTGAGTAACAGTGTCTGCAAAAGATCATAATGAAAAACTGTGCTTGATAGAATGCAGGAGATGAACAAAGAGACATATACAGGGCTTCAGAAAAAACATGATTTCTCAAATTCCCCATGACAGGAATTTTCAGGAGTTGTTTTAATAGATGCTTTACATCTCTGTTCTGCTACACTTAAACTGGAATGACAATAAGAAATGCAAATGCAAACTTTTAAGATTTGGATGATATTCTTGCGGTCCAACAAATAGTTAATTAATGGGGATTAATCAGAGGCTAAATACAGTCATTCCAGTCATTAATTTTTAACATTACCTTGACATTTTGGTGCTGCTTATGATCCAGGTTCTGGAGTACTGGCTCACACACACAGTATATGTCTGCAGAGTCTGCAATCACACTTATATGTGCCCCACAGACATCAAGCATTTACTTTGGCACAAAATTAACAGCAATTGTATCACTGTCGTGGTGGAATAGAATCTCAAACGCATAATGCAACTGACACAAACAAAGCCACTGATGGGGTTTTGCTTTCAAATATAGATATGACAAAGGCCTATTACCTGTCGCTTTTTGGTAAGTGTTGGAGATGGAAGTAAAAGCCTTAACTGAGCACATGAGCAACAGCAGCGCAGACAACAGAGAGGTGCAAAGGAATCCTAAAGTTCCTTTCCATAACATTTCCATGCTTTTAAAGTTTAAGACTGTCTAGGACACAGACAAACAACCACGAATTGCTACTAAACATGCTTTTTGCTTGCTGGTTAAAAGGAATGGGTAAGCATTATTAGCATGTGTTTCAGTACAGCACCAGCATCTCTGTATCAAGTAACCAAGCCAGCAGTGACCATAACTAACAGCTGGGTGCCCTGTTCCCTCAGCACAACCACACTCACAACAGGTAGTAGTATTGAATCAGCATAACGCGTTCGCACCTCATCTCAATCATCATATCCTGCAGTTTATCAGATGTTTCCCTGCTGCAGATGTGGATGTAGAACTGGCTAGGAGAGGTGATGTATTCCACAAAGACTCCCACCAAGCATCTTCTCTCCAGTGGCGGTAAACTGCAAAGGCTTCTGTCCTGAACAGCATCTGGGGGGATTTCTGGAGTCATTATCAACTTGGCTAGTAGGGACTGCTCCAAATCTTGAGGCTACAAAGGAATAAGAGGAAGGTGGCACTCAGATGTCCCGTCATGCACTGAACACACACGACTGGCCTTTCCATTAAGGTAAAAAAATAGTTTTGCTTTCCTGGGGACCTGCTAACTACTGAATATCAGAGAATCCCAACAAATTGCGCAAACTTGGATAAAAACTTTCCCTGTGATAGAAGCATTCATTTTCACACTCTCTCTCTTCCTTCCTTCTTTCTTCCCTCCAGTGTAAAGAGAGGTGCAAAAAAACACACCTTGCTCATATTCCTGCAAGGAATAAAGGAGAGGAATTGAAGTCATGTCACATATTTAGACAGAAGTATTGAATGGCTATCGCTAAAAAAGCAGAACAAAACAAAAACCCACACCAAAAAAACCAAACCAAACACAACCCACCTGTTTGTTGGATTTTACCCAAAAGATGCTATTTATATGTTCTGTGACCATGAAAGAGCACATGACTGAATCAGCAAAACTCTATCTGAAAATGATTCAAAAGTGACAGAAGGCACAAATGCATCTCACTTTCACACTAGAGCTATTTCCCAAGGATAAAAACAAACAAAACCTACAAATTCTGTTCTTTTCTCACTCTAAACAAATCTGTACATGAGTGAGTTGTCAGCACAGCTTACAATTTTGCATTATTCTTTAACTGCTGAAAATATTATTTCACTTGAACTAGTTGTCCTGGTTTTGGCTGGGATAGAGTTAATTTTCTTCCTAGTAGCTGGTATAGTGCTGTGTTTTGGATTTAGTATGAGAATAATGTTGATAATACATTGATGTTTTAGTTGTTGCTGAGCAGTGCTTATACTAGTCAAGGTCTTTTCAGCTTCCCATGCTCTGCCAGGTGCACAAGAAGCTGGGAGGGGACACAACTGGGACAGCTGACCCCAACTGACCAACGGGATATTCCATACCATATGACGTCATGCTCAGTACATAAGCTGGTGGGAGTTGGCCGGCGGGGGACTGCTGCTTGGGAACAGGCTGGGCATTGGTCAGTGGGTCGTAAGAAATTGCATTGTGCATCACTTATTTTGTATATTCTTTTATCATTATTATTATTATTTTCCCTTCCTTTTCTGTCCTATTAAACTGTCTTTATCTCAACCCACGAATTTTACTTCCCCCTCCCCTCCCCTCCCGATTCTCTCCCCCATCCCACTGGGGTGGGGCGGTGAGCGAACAGCTGTGTGATGTTTAGCTGCCTGCCAGGTTAAATCACAACACTAGTGCAGACGGGAACCTTAATGAGACATCAGCTACTTTCACTGCCTCAAGAGCTTGCTTTTATGCCAACAAACAGCACTCCTCCAACGATCAGAAGTCAAAATGATTTCAGTTTTACTCACTGTGAATATGCTACAAGTTACCACTGCATTATACATCAGCCAATGTATGTGAAATTTGTCTTCCAGCACATACCCCATTGCTTGTCTGGCTAAATTCAACTGAAAACAATGGGTTTTTGCAATACTGGCTCTTTTAACCATTTTTTAAAGCAGCAGATGAGAGTCCCTCCCTCTGCAGACTGAGCAAGGGCTAATGCCCTTGAATTTTTTTTGAGTTAAAAATTTCAACTAAAACAGTGAGTTAATCATAGAATCATAGAATCATTAAGGTTGG
>WAAD01040914.1:0-11974 GCA_013389945.1 Fregata magnificens | reverse complement strand
TAATGATTCATTTACATGGATTTTATCCTCATTAGAAGCAAGATTTATGCCAGCTGCTATGTAATAAATGTCTTTCTTTTTACCTATTAGATTTTTATATTGAGCATTCATTTCGGGGAACTGACTCCAGACCCACATAAGAACTTGTGATTTTTTTTTTTTTTAATTAATGCTTTCAAAAAAATCAGTGAATAAAGAGAAGTGTCAGCATATTATTTTGCTTCAAAGGAATAGAAGAAAAGATTTCCCATTTGGTGGATAATCATTTTTTCAGCATGTACCACTCAGAGCTTAGAGGAACAATAGTTTCAGCTAGACAGGGTTTCTTCCTATGCTTTTACTCCTCTAGCCTGCCATGAGCTACTCTTAACTGTGAAACATAAAAAACTCATTTCATCCAATTCTGCCCCAGTGCTATCATCTGTAAAATGAGCATCCTTAGATGTTTGGGGATTAATTAATTAATTAATCTTTACAGCCCCAGCATGGAAAGCAAACTAGAGTTCTGAGAGATTCACACTATATTTAATTTCTGTTTTGAGTTCAACCAAGTATTCTGCAAGGACAATATGAGAAGTGCTTCACATCGATTAAAGCTACCCTTGATATTAAAACCCTATAATTATGACTGCATAAAATCAGAATGGACGTTCCCTGTCCAGTGGTAGTTGCCAGCTAGCCAGATCATTAGGAATCTAAAGGTCAGCCTTCTTCCCACGCCTGCATAAAAGGACACCATTTAATCCCTTCAGTTTGACCTTATACAAACACAGGACTTCACCAAACTTTCAGAATTTCACTGGCAACCAACAATTCGAGAGCAGGCAACACAGGGGGAATGCATTACCAAACGAAAGGCCCTCAGAGCACATCCTTGCAGCACATTCCTCTCTCGTAAATACTGGGGCTGGGAAAGGAGCACCTCTGCTGATGCCAGCTGTAATGACATAGCACAGTGAGAAGTGCACTTTTGCAAGCACGCAAGTCCTACATCTGTCAGAAAAGACAACATATACTTTTAACATAAGTTTTCCTGGCAGAACTCTAGCTAGAAAAGGAAGGCATCATGGTAACAGCAGTGACAGGGACAAGACAGATGCCACAGATTAAACGCCCTACTCTGCCACAGACAAAACCCTCCTCTCTTCCTCACCCTAAAATGGAGGTAACTGCTACCCTACCCCATCACGTGTTGCATGCACATATTCATTAACATACTATGAAGAGGATAAGCAGAATATAATTAAAGATGGGAGAACAATTTTATAACAAATACAGCACACACTTCTACTAACAGACAGTAATTTACAAGGAGGTTGGATGGAAGCTCATTTGAAGTTGAATGAAGAACAGTCTAAGCCAAATAGAAATGTTGCTGCTATTCCCTTTCTTTCCATGGGCGTTTTAAGAATATATCCACTATCACGCTTTCAAACTTGCGCATGTGTATTAGACTTTTTTACAGCAATGTAAGTGATTTAAACCTTGGCTTCGTAGTGTATCTGTAATGGAGTTGACAAAATTTGAGCTTGAAGAATTGAGTCATCTATGTTAAAAGGCCGAGAAAAACATTAGGCCAATTACTCTTACAGCTGCTGTGCTGTATTTACTCATTCGCCAGTAGATGATATCACCTCTCTCATATTTATCACCTTCTCTAAGCACAACTAAATGGTAGGCATCATTACGAACCCCAGAATCAATATGCAGTTTCAGTACACACCTTAAATTTAAAGCCTGTTCACACCAGATAATTGACTCAAAGGCCCAAAATAACATGAGCCAGAAGCTGCCGCTTGGATCAAAGACAAATGCAGTCCTCTGTGTGGAGAGGGGAAGATAAACACATTTCTACGTTCAGGAATAGACTATAAAGTCTTCCATGATGGCCTGTGAACAATTCCATGAAATAATAGGTCCAAAACACTTGAGATTTAGAGAAACTGAGCTCATTTTCAATGGGTAACTTCCATTTCCTAAAACACAGAAATTACTCAGAGCTGACTAAATGGAAGTTGTGCTTAAGCCTTATGCTGAACTAAATGATAGCAGATAAAATGTAATTCTGCTCTAAAGATCACAGTTTACCCTATCCAGTAATAGTTTCCCTCCTATACCACAGAGGTTTAACTTTGAAACTCTCTATAAAAGTCAAGCCACGGTTGTAGTGATGCAACTTCATGGTCCATACTTGGAAAGCACCTGTCAATCCCATCACATACCTATCCTCTACTTGCAAAGTGATGGAATTATACCACTCTGGAAAATGGGAAGGAAAATGCCACAATGTAAAAACTTTTGATTCTGAGGACCAAAGTATAACCTTCAAGGATATTTGACATTCACAAATGTCAAATGAGATGGCCCTCCACTGCCCCATGCTCCTCCTGGCCCCTTAGACTCTCCCCTAATCCTAATACAATGCATTTTCATTCATAAAATTAGATACAGACTTTGCCTAGATTGTGAAGTTTTCTCTTTTATCCACAGAGACTATACAATCAGGGTCAAGGCTGATGCGTCAAGGAACATCTGTCACAGAGGTGGCTTTTAGGAGGTACAGATTCCCAACACCATAACCATACCCCTACCTAGCAATTTGCTCTTTCATTGGATGGGATAGATTTGTGCCATAAATGTTTAGACAAAAGGCTTTGGTTTCAATATAGCACAATTTCCAAACATCTAAACAGCAGACACTTCACAGACAGTTTATCTTTGTTACCACGATTTACTACCTTCTTCAACACAGCATGCATGTCATTTACAAACAGTTTCCCGTCTCCCTGGAAATAATGAAATAGTTCATTTATAGAGCACTTTGGATACCATAAACAAGCTCTTCCTTTCTGCCTAGGAGAGAAAATACTTCATGCAAATTAAACTTTCCCAATATCTCCCAAGGCTGTTAGGAGTGCATATTCTTCCCAACTAAGAATCATCCACGAATAATTTTGATGCCACAAAATGTACCTTATCAAAATATCCAATAGAATGGAGATAGACATGAATCAGACAAAGAAATTTACATTCATCTAACATTTAGTTAAAAGTTCCTTCTTTTGTGAAGGGTCTGCAGAAAATAGTACAAGGTGTATTATACACAGAAGACGTTTCTAATATTGACTGCGTTCACTTGCATTCCAACAGCAAGAAAAGACAAGGATAACAATTTCCAGAGAAATAATCTGTCCCAAGACTGACACAGATTTCAGCCTAAAATTTAGAGCAACATGCCCCATAAGACATTAAAAAAAAAAAAAATTAGTTTTGTTCCTTTTCCTAACTTTTTGTTTGTTTGTTTTTGTTTTAGGAAAACAATGCTGTGTTTCTGAAAAGGGCCTAGAGAAACCTGCTTTTTAATAGCTACAAACTGAAGGCCAAATCCTGAATTCACTGAACTTGACCATTAAGCTTGTAAGGGTGCAAAGTTAATATTATTAGTCATCCATTGGCTTGGCTCTTACCCGCATCAGTAAGACAGGGAGGAAAATTCTGCATGTTGAGGGATCAGTTCTCAGTGCTCTAATGCTACCAATTACCCCCAATTCTAAAAAAACCCAATTAACATTATATGCATCAACAATCAGAAGTTGTTCTACACTTTTTGGCAAGAAAAGCTTATTGAAATTAGTCTTCAAAGTGGTACTTTCTGAGCTTTTCAGGTCAAATATTGCAGTGATAAACTTAACAGCATAGACAGGATATAAATACTGAAGTTACATGATGAAGAGTGATTATTTCACGGATAAGGACCTACAGGTCCAATTAAATCACTTGAAGATGACACTGAGCAACTTCCTTTACATTACAAAAAATTCTAAAGAAATTCAAATGTTTCAAGACCAATATCATGTAATAATACATTGTTTTCAGTGAAATCAAAGATACTATTTTTTTCATACTAGTGTTAAAAAGTGTTTGCCAACAGGTAGGTATGGGATAACCCACTGCACACCCAAGTCTCACCCTAATGCTTAGCAGCTGGAGCTTGTGCTGCATCTTGAAACATGAAGATTTTTGTCCTTTCTAGAACCTTGGAATTACCCTAATTCAGATCAATAACTGGGGGGGGAAATGTTATGAATATAGGAATTCCTCTCCAAACTCAGCACGTTCCCAGACTCAATTAATTAATTTTGATATCAAAGAGCTGTGTAGTTTTGGTTTGGTTAGGTGGGGTTTTGTTTGGGGTTTTTTTTGTTTTTTGGGGTTTTTTTTTTTGGGGGGGGGGGGGTTTATTGTGGTGTTTTTTTGGTTGGTTGGTTGGTTTGGGTTTTTTAATAGTTCATAACATGTAGAGCTAATTTTGATGAGGGGAATAACAGAAAAAGTGGTACTGCTCATTTCAAAACTTTACCTTTGCCACTTCTGGAAAAACCACACTGCAAAACAGCCAGCTAGAGCATTCCTAGAGGAAGATAAAACTCCTCTTGCAGATTACAAGAAACAAGTGTATTGTCATAGGAATGGATTAGCAATACTAGCTCCTGGTTACTAATAACAGGTGGTAAATGTGTAACTTCCAGAGCAATGACCATGAACAAACACAACAAATTTTAGAGTACAGCCAAAATATTCTCCAGGTGGTTTTGCTACAGATAGCCATTTGCATATTGATACAAGCACATACAATCTGAGCACAGACTAGGCTTCTCAATGACAACAAAATGCACTTATCACGGGAAATGGTAATATTTTAAAAATACATCTAACTTAGAAATCCAGATCCCACTTCTAAGCAACTGCAAGCACTTTAAGTTTCATGGAAAGTCAAAGGAATTAGGTTTCTAAGTGTCACTCTATTATGTGACATTATTATTGATATTGATATTATACACATTTCCCTCTGCTCTATCCCTTGGTTTTATTTCAAAATTCTCATTATATGTCTCCTTTTCCCTGAGAAGACACACAACAAATAGAATAAAATCAGGATATCAAAACAGCTAACTAAGAGACAGTAAATGCATAGAATCTTTTAAAACCTGAATACATTCATGCATGGAATCTAGAAATTAATACCTTCTCCCCTTCCAAAGCCCTGAATTTCTCCATTAAATATGATTTATTTTAAGCTTTTTTCCATAAAAAGAAATGAACAGATTTTTTCTTTTTTTAAATGCAAACAAAAGCATCTGGGATGAAAATGAAGGACTAAATCAAGAGCAGGGAAAGGTTACTGGAAATGCTAACAGATCTACTGAGCCAAGACAAAGCCTAGCACAAACGATGCCAGATTTTGCAAGCTGCCATCATTACCAGAACTGGTGTAAATTCTAGCCGTATTCTAGTAGCTACGTATTTAAAATATATGTCACTTAAGAACAGAAGACAATAACAGACAACTATTATCAATATAGCAAAAAATAACCTTTTGAATGTATTACATTTAATATACTTCCTCTGGCTACAAAACAGGAATTTCAAATGGACTGTAATTTGTTGCAAGTACACATGGAGACTGGGAGTGATGACTGAACAGTAAATACCTACATCACATGATCAAAACAAACAAACAAGCAAAACCCCAAACATCCTGGTAAATAGGATTATGTCTTACAAAACCTTACATCCATACATTTCAGGAGAAAAAAAGGCTAGTTTTAAAGCAAAAGCTAACTGCAGGTAGCAGTTCTCATTTTGCTCTCCAATGCTAACAAAAGATCACACCAATCTACTTTCAGATGCTAACCTTCAAATCTTACTTTCTCATTAAAACCAACCATGCAGAAGGAAAGAAGCAAGACCGCTTCAAAGCAATAGGTGGCACAAAGGAGGGCTGCCATCACAGCCAGCACTGCATCGCTCACCGACGCTTTGCTTTTGCTTTGGCTTCTGTTGCAGGCTATTTTGGCTACCCTGGGAAGCTGCCCAGTTTCCTCTCAGAAAAACGGGGTAAGGGATAATTTCTCTTGTGGTCAGCTTTGCCTCTAAGTTGAAAAAAACACATACACCTGGTTTTAATTTTGTTTTTCCTTTTCAAGTCTTTGTACTTCTCGAGCAGTCTTGAGATATAATCTTGAGATTATAACAGTACACACAATGAAAGCTATACTGACTAAAAAAACAAGACGAAATTGAAACATGCCCCATCCCTACTTTAGTCCCATTCTGTAAGCTTTAAGATACTATTTCGAGACCTTATCCAGCTCTTTCTACTTAACACTTGCATAGATGTTAGTAACTGCTCAACATGCCAAGCTAAGGCGTGTGTACATGGGGATGCTTGCGCGTTCTGCCACTGGCTGCTAAAATGTGCTAATACTGTTTCCCATTCGCAGCATAACAGTGATACCAGAATTACATGCCAGCTCTTCACAGTCTGAGTATCTTAAAACTCCTTACACACAGGCTGCAAAGGACACAAAAGGATATCCTTCCTGACTTTTTTTTCTTTCTTTTTCTCCCTTTTTCTTTTTAGCCTTCTAGCTGTGAGACTGGGCCATAACCATATTTCCTTTCCAAACTTAATATGCATAACTACTCTGATATCTAAACCCTACTGAGATTTTATTGAACACTGCTTGAATGCTACCTGGGCCCACTTCAAAAAAAGATAAAGCAGAGTATGAATAAAATAAAAATTGTGGTGACATCAACAAGCAGGGAACTGACAGGGGAGAGCCCTCAACACAAGCCTGTTTGCCAAGTAGCCAAAGTAGACTACACAGTGCACAGCAACACCTATTTTGTTGATAAGCTGCCCTAGAGCCAGTGTAACTTACCCTCAGTGAAAGAGGCAAGACAGGGTACAACAGAAACAATAAAAAGGAAGGGGAACATAATTCGTCTCATATCTTCTAACCTCATTTTGTTGTTTTCCCTCCCACCAAGCCCAGATTTATGACACCGTCACAAAGTGAAAACTGCATTCATTTAACCTCCATGCATACCAACATCCAGCTTCCTCTGGTATTTGCATCACCTGAGACCATGGACCAAATCACAGATGTTCCTGCATGTTTTGGGGAAAATACAGAATCTGCCCTCAGGCTTTGAATGCCATTTTGACACAAATACTTCTGGCTATGTGGAAGGAATGCATTTCTTGAGTCAATTGTTCTTAGCCAAACACCACTAAGATTCAGAACATCTGAAAGATCAAATCAAGAAAAAAAAAAGGGGGGAGGGGGAATTTAGTATTAAAACCCATAAACATGTCACAATTATTCTACAGTCTTTCAACATAGCTTAGAAATGCTAGGCATTTCCCTGAAAGGCATGTGCTGAGCAGACAAGAGAAATGAAAACCTTTCTTGCATCTGGTGAAACAAGAACTTCATTCCATTAGAGAATGCACCTAAGCAAATGTAGCTGAGTGAGTGGCTGGTGTTTTGGGCATGTAAGGCAATTGGAAGAAAGAAAAGGAGTATGACAGAGTAGGGATAAACAGCTTTGGATTTGCTAAAGGGAGAAAAGGGGGGGAAAAAAGTTACCACTGAGAGCCAGCACTTGTGCTTCACAAATTAAAATCCTCAATTCATATCTGCTCTCCCACCTAGCTTTCTTTTGTGTAGGAAATATGATACCTTGATACCTTTGACATATTAATTTCTTTTTGCAGGAAAAAAATGAGCTTTCTTCACAGTGTATCAGTTGTCAAGCTGTCAAGATGACTAACGTTCACATCACTGCCACATCACTATTGTTGTCCTGTTTAAGCACTAAAAGCATTTGTCAGAAATTTTCTGTCAAATTAAAATACAGAAAAGAAAATAGCAGAAATCATTGTGAGAGAGGATTCCCAGCTGGAGAACGAAAAATAAAAATAAACCACGAGTTAATTACAAAATTATCTCTCCTCCAAATACTAACATGCATAACTAATACCTGGAACAAAGAAAAAAGTTACTCCAAAACCTGATGTGTCAGGACGATAAATTGCCAGGAGGAAGACACTTCCATATGTTAGAATTTTGTACAGTTAGATGAATCTCTTGACTAAATGTGTAATAAAGAAAAGTGGAAGGAAAAACACAGCCTTCCTCTTGCACAGCACTTACTGAAAATAGCCTAGTGCACTATTCGGATCACAAATTTTCCCCTGGGATGAACTAACACTAGCACAAGTAGCCCAGGGATAGGAGGGAACACATGAAAGTATCACCTTTCTGCCATGGATGCGCACAAGGTGACTCCAAATACACTTATACAATTTCTGTTGGAAAAAATTCAAAGGTTGTCATCTGTGACTGATGTGATATTCTTCCACTATAAATTACTGCCCTTGGAGCATGGACAGCAGAACAGGTGTTGAATTTGCACCTCAACAGCTGTTAGTACGGAATAGTAACATGAACTAACATTGATTTTTTTTTTTTTTTTTTCAGTCTGCCAGGCTGGGAGTACCTGAGGAACAGACCCAGTGACCATTCTGCAACCTCTGCTATAGAGGCAATCATCTCCAGCAGACAGGAGGGTGGACACAGCTGGGGCTGGCAGCCTCTCAAATCCTCTCAGCGTGAGTCTGCTGATCATCTACTGCATGTCCTTTCACATTAATTCCAGGTATTTGTTCTCTAGAAGCCTGAGCCAGTAATCTCACAGAAAAGTAGTGTTTACAGGGGAGTACTGCCTTCTAGAGATCATGGAAAAGACAGCAAATTAAAGGCACTAAGCTAATAAAATAATTAGACTCAATATTATCCCAGCAAGAAAAACTGAGATCTCTAGCTTAATGCTTATCCAGAAAACAGCTGTAGATGAGCCAAGAAATCCATGAAAGGGTGTGTAACCTGGCTGCAGTCAAGCAAGTATTTATTTCAAGGAAATCCATACCTACACACTGTGCTATAAAGCTGTGTAGTTACAAATTCGGGAAATCACCCCACAGCGTCAGCGACCTCTTACCGAGTTTGTGGCTTGATACCAATCAAATTACCTGGAGAGAATTAAAATGGGAAGAGGAAGAAGTTGTCCCCTCTCTCCTAATTAAAGTGAGAAAGCAATCAGATCCCTTCCTCCACTTGACTCTGGGAAGATGAGCTTCCTTCTTCCTTTTCAGTAGCTTCAGAGACTAAAGAACCTCATGGAGGTAAACAGAAAGGAGATCAGCAGAAAGTACCACTACAGAGAAGCAGATACTGAAGAACTCAAAGGGTTTTCTTATGTTGCTTCACTCAGCAGCATAAAGACTAAGTGTCTGAAAAAGTAGAAACTGACTAATCAAAATAAGTGTATCAATTGACTTTTCTTCAGCCTTCAGGTGATTTTCAACAACCCCCCATCTCCTCCTCTTTGAGATCAGATTCTTTTACACATCCCCTAGATACCACATCAGAAGCCCTGCCAGGTCCCTCCAGCCTCCCAAAACTCCACAAAGAACAGCCATGAACTGGCATGTTTGAGCACACACGTTCCTCTCAGATCTATGCATCCACCTGTCACCAAAGATTTTCTAGTGCTCTCCCCCACCAG
This sequence comes from Fregata magnificens, assembly GCA_013389945.1. Taxonomy (NCBI): domain Eukaryota; kingdom Metazoa; phylum Chordata; class Aves; order Suliformes; family Fregatidae; genus Fregata; species Fregata magnificens. The sequence goes on along the minus strand of WAAD01040914.1, from coordinate 2,554 downwards.
ACAGGAATGATACAGTGTCATATGATGCCACCTACACCTTTTCCTGCTCAGGCTGCCAATCCTCTCGATCCCTGTGGTTCAAGGCATCATAGGCACTTAGGTTCTCAACAACAATGGCAAAACTGTTTCAAAACCTCAGATAAGTTGCATTAAAATCTTCATAAACAATTGCATGAAATCACTGTAGAAAACACAGATGGCATAGCAACGAGGAGAGTTCTATAAAATAGTTTAAAGTAAATTTACCATCATCAAATGTACTTGAACAAAACAGTTTAGAAAATGTATCATGTCATCTTTGCCACCCCATTCTCACTAAACACTTTATGCTCAGGTAAGAAAAGAGGTAGGAAAGCCAAGGACTAAGAAATCGGCTTGAACCCTGAGCCAGGTACACCGCAGCCTCGCCTGCGGGGCGNGTTCCTCCAGCGCCTGGGATAACCCCCAGTTAGGGAAACGGTTCCAGCTCCTCCAGCGCCTGGGATAATACCTGGTTAGGGAAATGGCTACGGTTCCTCCAGCGCCTGGGATAACCCCCAGTTAGGGAAACGGCTCCGGCTCTTCCCAGCGCCTGGGACAACCCCGGTTAGGGAAACAGCTCCAGCTCTTCCCAGCGCCTGGGATAACACCCAGTTAGGGAAACTGCTACAGCTCCTCCAGCACCTGGGATAAGCCCTGGTTAGGGAAACGGCTCCGGCTCTTCCCAGCGCCTGGGACAACCCCGGTTAGGGAAACAGCTCCAGCTCTTCCCAGCGCCTGGGATAAGACTCGGGTTAGAGAAACAGCTCAAGCTCTTCCCAGCGCCTGCGATAACCCCCCTGTTAGGGAAACGGCTACGGCTCCTCCAGCACCTGGGATAACTCCCAGTTAGGAAAATGGCTCTGGCCCTTCCCAGCACCTGGGATAACCCCCCTGTTAGGGAAATGGCTCCAGCTCTTCCCAGCACCTGCGATAACCCCTGGTTAGGGAAACAGGTCCGGCTCTTCCAGTACCTGGGATAATCCCCGGGTTAGGAAATCTTCAAAATGTCCTTGGCTGACCTCAAAAGGAACCATGCGAAGCACACCGAGCTTGATGTAACATCCCAAGGACACTGCTTGTGTGGCATCTCTACATGTATCACAAAGCATGAAAAAAGATGTAAGTTTTCAAAAGTAAAAAGAACAATTTCAGCCCACACATGTTGACTTTAACCCATATTTATTAATTTCAATCAATAGCTGTATAAGCAAACTGGGTTATCAGGGATACTGCACTTAACTGAGTCATAACATTCTACAGACCCTTTGAAGCAGAAACACACACTGGAAACCCTATTTATCCCCGAATCTGAAACACAGCACCAAGCAGGCTGCTATGAAGAAAGTTAACTCCACCGGAGCCAGAGCCAGTACACGGGTCTATCTGGTGAGATGACCCATGTGACATCTAGGCCAATATAAGCACAAGCCGTGGCAAGCCAGGCTGGAGGAAAGTCCTCCAAAGACACCAGAGGAGACCCACTGGTCGACCCAAGTGGCTAGGGGAGAGAAGTTCAGGAAGCCCCTGCCTTCACCAAGTGCCTGAAGCAGACGACCTGCATTTTGGGGGGACTCTGGTCCAGAGCCATAGGACAGTCCCACTCAGCCCACCCCAATAGTGGCAGGACCTCCCCTGCTCACCAGTGGGACCCAGCATGGGAGTGCTCCCCTCCTCCTTCCTGCCCCTGCAGAACACACCATGCCCAAGAGCATGAAGTGCAGTTACCACGCTGCTGGTCCCTACTTGGCCTGTCACCCTTCTCTTCTGCCCACCACCATCAACTCATCGCTCATTGGTTTTACTGTTTTCAACTCAGAAACATCACTTATACAGAGATCAGTTGCCCAAAGTGTTCTCGGTAATTACAGTGAGGTTTCTAATTCAATTTTACAACTGTTAATTGTATTTTGCTTCTCAAAAACCTTTGCAGAAAGCATACACATCAAAACACCAGTCCATCCTCCCAAAACAACATCCCAGTGATTAAGCTTCCCCCCCAAGTCAAGTATTCATGTATTGGTCACAAAAGCAAATGCACAGAACAACCACACGTAGTAATGCACACTTGCCATGCCGCAGTAATATTTCACCTGTGTCTAGAAGGATTATCTCCAAAAGATTGAATAATTCGGACTGATCCTCTGTTACACTTGCTCCCAAGGACGGTACCAGCCTGCCCCAAAGAAACAGGCAGCAGTTGCCTCAAGGAGCAATGCAAAAAGTCACAGTAATTCAATTGGCTCCAACAGGAGAGAGAAGGAAGCAAAACTGCTCATGGTGAGACCAACACACTTGGACAACAGTTAGCACCACTGCGTTCCACCATAAATACCACTTCTAAGCAAGAAGCCACCAAATTTCACATTTCTCACGAAACTAAGAAAGCCATCAGGCTTTGCCAGGCAGTAATTCCCTATCAAGTCTGGGCTGAAATTGAACCAGGATCTTAAAGCCTTACTGGTCTCCCACAGCATCCAGTGCACCTGACCTCATGGCATGCAATCACTGTCCCCATCAGTGGCATCACAAATTA
>WAAD01040913.1:62779-100342 GCA_013389945.1 Fregata magnificens | reverse complement strand
CATTTTCATTGCCAGAATATATTTGCCATTACTACAGAACCTGTGAGATATATGCCACAGATTTATCTAATCAAGAGACTGAAAATGAATCAACAGAACACCAGAAACCACCACTTCTTTGAAATAGGAGGATTATGCTGTAACAGTCATTTGTCATTTTACTCTTGATACAAATATGTTTGGGGAGTTAACAGTCTTTAGCTTAAAAGTATTCACTTTGCATTTTTAGTTTTAATATCCTGAATGTTCTCTTGTAATGAGATTACCCTATTGTTTGTTTTCTAGGCAGATTTTTTGTGAGTTACCCAGCAAACCTATTATATTTCTTGCTTTTCATCCAAGACGTATTACAGTGTTTATTGCCTTTGCAAGAGAATGGCAACTCAGATTCTGAAATTGATAGGTGTGTGCACAGGTAATATTGCAGACCTTGCCCTCTGCTCTCTGTCACAGGGGGATGGGACGGAAATGACTGTAAACATGGTTTTTTCCCCCCTCTTCTTTAAACTTCAAGGTTAGGATTCTCAAATAAATGTTAAGTTGTAGTATGGATAGAGTGGTTAAAAAAATAGCACTACATTTTTACAGCACTCTTTGAGAGTGGCTTTGAAAAACAGTCATATAATTCTACTGAGATCATGGAAGTTTTACCTGCAGGTAGGGCATATTTTTGTTCTTGCCAAAGGACAGTCCCTTCCAGGCTATGGCCCCACGCTCACTAATATCTGATCTATGTGCCACTGACAACTTAAAAGTGCACATTCAATCTAGTTCAGACATGTGGATGCAACTGCATTTCTGTCAAATTAACCACTGTACAGGACAACTCATTCCAGCATTATGTTTTATGCTGGCTTCGTGCCAGCTGTGAGAGAATAGGTGACACTTTCCAGCACTGAGTTAGAACGAAGCTGCTGGACAATATTCGATTCTGCATAAAGTGTATAAGTTGAAGTAAATCCACCATCAATGGTTTTGTTTGGTTGGTTTTTTTGCACTGTTGAACCAATAGTTAGTTTACGCTGGATCAGCCTTTAGCATCCCACAGCTTCAGCTTATATGATCTGGAGCAGGAATCTAAAACTGGATTGACTTCATCATGGAATCACAATCTCAGTCTCAAATGCAGTAAGAAAAGGAGGGACTGATTCCTTCTTTCCTTTGCAGGATGGTAATGTATATTTTTTCTAATTATTTATCAGAGGAGCTTTGCAATAATTCCACTGGAATGCAATTTTTATTCTTTATCTAATAAGCAATACTTAATATTATGATGGAAAGGAGTATATTAAGAGCCAATAAAAATCACAGCATCAGTATGACAATGTCATCGTCTTAAAGTTCCCAAACATGACTCCCAGTCTTCTACAGAGAAAAAAATCTGCCCATGATAATTTACTTGGCTGGAATGTAGAAGTCTAACAACCTTGCAATGAGAGCCTGAGAAGGAAATGGAGACTACAGAAAGAAGCATAGATGACATTAGGATTTATTGATTCATCCTGAATACTTCTTCTGGAACAAAAGTCCCCTATATACTTCTTCAACAGTCAATCCAGGCATGACAAACCTGTAAAATACTTCTCTCATCTGCACTTTTGGCAAAGGATAACAGAAACTGGTGTTTGCTAGAAAAGGCAGTAATTTTAATATGCTTAATCTAATAATATCTTTCTATGTGTGTATGTGTTACAGCAGATATACAATGTGCTCCATTTGCATGCACATCCTTGACTATACAGAGGTCCCAAGTATATTACAAACATTAAGATTTCATACTGTGCAAGTTGCTGCTTTTAATCCCTGCCAAATATAAGTTAACATACAATACTGGTGCATTTATATACATATTTCTGTCTGAGGATGTCAAACCAAACTGAAAAGTCTGGGTAAAAATTGTTCCTCTCATTTTCTACATAAGAAAAACGTGATCAAATAGAGTAAATGACCTGGTCTCAACCTGTATTCTTTATGCCTAAAGTGCTCCGTGGCATAAGCCCAGCATAGCTAATAAATGACCTGAAGTTCCAAGATAAAGACTGCAGCCATAAACTTTCTCCTCCACTGCAGTAGAACCTTCCACCATAAAGCTAAAGCTCACCTGTACAAGTCTAGACATTTACTAGGGAGATGGTTCAAGACCATGAAATCGTTTCTCCTAAGGGCCATCATAAACTCCACTGTCTTCCATAACTGCAAGGAACCTTTCTCATTAGCCTTGAACACACTTTAACAGTGTTTCCACTGGGGGGAAAAAAAAAAGGCCCTAATCAAAGTATCTTTCAAAATACTAAACTCACACTTCTCAAGGAATGAGGGTAAGATAGAAAAACAATGCAGTACATATGGCAACCACAGATTGCATTGCTAATGGATTTTTAAAGCAACTCGGATCCTTTGGTGATAGAACTTGCCCAAAAACAATCAGCAAACGAGGCAAAACCAGGTCTGTCAATTTTTGGTTTCAAAATCCACTACTGTGACCATTTCAGGATGCTTAGATATTGTCATGCCGCCCATGGGAATTCAGCAGGCATTTACTGAGCCCCTCCAAAGGGACCGGCTGTGCATCTACTTCATTTCCCAGAAGCAGAGTACTACACATGAGCTGATTAGTGATATCTAGCCTCAGTGAGGCAGGGGCTCTTTACTGCCACTAAGTCTGAAACCATGCTCTAAGTAGAGCACAACAGGAATATTTAATAGTGGTTTACTGCTGTACTTGCACTTACTCTGTGTGAGAGAAAGACAGTAATTAGTAGAATATGCTCTTTCAGTCATCTATTTCTAATGGCAGATGTAGGCTGCCAAGAGCAGTATGTTGAGTGCAACAGTGCTAAAAAGGAGGCATGTCTCTTAACATAACACTGACATTGTGATTTACTCTGTCTGCTGATGTTCATTATTAGACAGCCCATACTAGCTACAGCGTGAAATCAGAGTATCTTTATTTTCACTACATATATGTAAACACAAGAAAGCAAATGTCGCTGTTGCTAATGTTTTTTCTGTTTTCAAAAGCACTTGTGCCAGCATATCCCTGATTCTGATCTTACCTGCAGAACAAATGGTACAGTAATTATCCTTCACTTATAAACCTATGCAACATAGCAGAAGAAACTTAAGATAAACCAAATAGTAAACAAAGGGGAGTATACTTTGCAACCCAATTAACACTGGTATTCAGACTCTTAATTCACTTAGGCACATGTTTAAATCAGATTTATGGCTCCTAGATGACAAAAATGAAATGACTAGTCCTTACTTCCTGCATCACTCTGATTCTGAGAAGATGAAAACCTAAATTCAATAAGATATCTAACTTCCTAGTTCCCATCTAGGTTTCCATCCCAGTGAATGGGTGGGGATGCGGGTTGCCTCAAATGAGATACAGAATAGTATGAGCTCTGTAGTTGAAAAGGCTAGAAGTATGAATGGTTGGATTGTGATTAGTGTTGCAATAAAGATTCGTTTTCGTGTTGGTGGTTCATGCTGTAGATGGTTTTGGCTTGCTATTATTATGAGGGGTAGTAGTCAGCAGGATAGTACTAGTAATGGGGAGGAGATTTGGTTGATGCTGGCTCATTGGGTTAGGTTTTTGTGTGGATAATATGTTGGGAGGAGTCATTGTAGGCTTAGAGTAGCAATTAGTAGGCTGTGTGTGGTGGTGTTGGTTCATAGAAATTTTTTAGGGGACAGGAGGGCTGTGGGGAGGAGCGTGATTGTTGGGATGAGGATTTTTAGCATTGTAGTAGGTTTAGGTTGTATAGGTGGTCGGAGCCGTGTGTTCATGTAGAGGCTACTAGTATTGCTAGGCCTGTGCCCGCCTCGCAGGCTGAGAATGCAAGTATAAGTACGGGCATTAGAGTGAAAGATGTTGCTTGATTTTCCACTGGTCAGGTTGATAGGGCAATGTATATTGATAATATTATGCTTTCTAGGCATAATAGGGCGGAGATTAAATGGGCTCGGTGGAATGCTAGTCCTAGGGCACTCAGAGTGAAAGTTGAGTAGAAGCTTAGGTGTAGGAGTGACATAGAGAAAGTCATAGGGTTGAACTATGGTTTGTTGAGTCGAAATCAACTGTCTTGGGTAGACTTTCTGATGGCAGTGCAGAGTACAATCTCACTGCCAATACCTTTATCATACCATAAACCAGTGTGACACAGTACAGCAAAATCATGATTGTAATCCAACTCCCAGAGGTGACAAACAGCACCACAGGGGGTGCGTATGGCAAGTAAGGGGTTAAATAACACAACTCCAAAACCAAGCACAACAGCTCTGAGAGCAAATAAAACAACATTGTGACCAGTGACTATTAAACTAATATGATGAAGGCCTATCACAAATTTGCTTTAACATGCACTGGTCAGATCTGTTGTTATCTCGAACCCTTTGTGCCCTACATTGGGTGCCAGAAAGGACTGTTGTGGTTTAACCTGGCAGGCAGCTAAACACCACACAGCTGCTCACTCACCCCCCCACCCCGCAGTGGGATGGGGGAGAGAGTCAGAAGGGCAAAAGCAAGAAAACTCGTGGGTTGAGATAAGAACAGTTTAATAACTAAAGTAAAATAATAGAAATGATAATGATAATAGTAATTGTATTGATAATAATAATAATATTGTAATGAAAAGGAAAACAACAAGAGAGAGAAAGAAAACAAAACAAAACACACACAAAAAACCCCAGGTGATACACCTGCTCACCACCCACCAACCGACACCCAGCCAGTCCCCGAGCAGTGATTCCCCCCTGGCCAGCTCCCTACCATTAATATACTGAGCATGATGTTATATGGTATGGAATAGCTCTTTGGCCAGTTTGGATCAACAATTTTAGCTGTGTCCCCTCCCCTTCCAGCTTCTTGTGCACCTGGCAGAGCATGGGAAGCTAGAAAAGTCCTTGACTAGCGTAAGCACTACTTAGCCACAACTAAAACATCTCTGCATTATCAACACTGTTTTCAGCACAAATCCAAAACATAGCCCCATACTACCTACTATAAAGAGAATTAACTCTATCCCAGCCAAAACCAGCACAAAGAGAAGCCATTTCCTATCAAAAAGAAGCCATTTCTCTATTCATAGAGAGGTTGCAAGATTAACAATGCAGCTTATTCTTCTATTTCTGTATTTATCTGATACTTGCCCTTGTCATTAAGCCAGCTAATTGCTGCTGCCTTTCAGGGTGGTATATCACTGGCAATATCTAAAGCCTTTTTACTATTTAACAGATTATTTTTTTGTTACATGAGGCCAACTACAGGATTGTTTATCATGGCAAAGGTACTCCAGATCGTTTCCTTGGAGAAATGCGGTAAGATTTAGATAGATACTATCTTCTTGGAAATTCATCCTGTGTGATTATTCTCACCTCATCATCCCAGGGTACTGTGTAGATTGTACATTGATCTACATATCTACATAGATGTAGTACGTTTCAGGGTACTGAAAGAGCTGGCCGATGTTATTGTGCGACCTCTCTCCATTATTTTTCAACAGTCTTGGGAGCCTGAAGAGGTCCCAGTCGACTGGAAGCTGGCAAATGTCCCAATTTTCAAGAAGGGTAAGAAGAAAGACCCTGGTAATAACAGGCCTGTCAGTCTCACTTCAGTGCCAGGTAAAATTATGGAGAAGGTTATTCTGGGAGTCTGTTGTGGTTTAACCCCAGCCAGCAACTAAGCACCACACAGCCGCTCCCTCACTCCCCCCAGAGGGATGGGAGAGAGAATCAGAGCAGGGGTATACCTGCTGCGGCACAGACTCATCCACAACCACAGTCGCTTCGAGGTGCACCTGTTCCAGCATGGCCTTCTCCATGGGCCACAATGCCTTCAGAGACATACCTACGTAGTCCAGCATGGCCTTACCCACAGCCACAGTCTCTTCAGAAGCAAACCTGCTCCAACATGGCCTTACCCATGGCTGCAGTTCCTCCAGGGGAGTACCTGCTCTGTCGTGGCCTTATCCATGGCCACATGCTTTGAGGTGTTCCAGCATGACCTCATGCACAGCCACTGATGTTTCAAGGTGTACCTGCTGCAGCATGGACTTATCCACAGCCACAGATGCTTTGAGGTGTACCTCCTCCAGCATGGACTTATCCTTGGGCCACAATCCCTTCAGAGGCATACCTGCTGCGGCACACACATAAGCACCGCCACAGATGCTTTGAGATATACCTCCTTTGGTGTGGACTTATTTACAGCCACAGATGCTTCGGGCTGTCCTGCTCCCACGTGGACTCATCCACAGGCTGGCAGCCAGTCACCAGTGGGGTTCCCCAGGGCTCAATTTTAGGACCAGTGCTCTTTAATATTTTTATAAATGATCTGGACGCAGGAATTGAATGTACATTAAGTAAGCCTGTTGATGATACTACACTAGGAGGAGCTGTGGACTCCCTCGAGGGTAGAGAGGCCTTACAGAGAGATCTGGATAGACTAGAGAGCTGGGCAATCACCAACCATATCAAATTTAACAAGAGCAAGTGCCAGCTTCTGCACCTGGGATGGGGTAATCCTGGTTATATGTACAAATTGGGAGACAAGAGGCTGGAGAGCAGCCCCGCGAAGACATCGGGGGGGGTTGGGTTGATGGTAAGTTGAATATGAGTCAACAGTGTGCCCTGGCAGCCAAAAGGGCCAACCACGTCCTAGGGTGCATCAAGCACAGCAAAGCCACCCAGTCGAGGGAGGTGATTGTCCCACTCTACACTGCACTGGTGCAGCCCCACCTCAAGTACTGTGTGCAGTTTTGGGCGCCTCAATATAAGAAGGACATCAAACTATTAGAGTGTGTCTGGAGGATGGCAAGCAAGATGGTGAAAGGTCTTGAGGGCAAGACTTACGAGGAGCAGCTGGCATCACTTGGTTTGTTCAGCTTGGAGAAGAGAAGGCTGAGGGATGACCTCATCGTAGCCTACACCTTCCTTAAGGGGGCAGTGGAGGGGGAGGTGCTGATCTCTCTCTGGTGACCGGCAGTAGGACATGAGGAAATGGAATGAAGCTGCGTCAGGGGAAGTTNAAGTCCTTGACTAGCGTAAGCACTACTTAGCCACAACTAAAACATCTCTGCATTATCAACACTGTTTTCAGCACAAATCCAAAACATAGCCCCATACTACCTACTATAAAGAGAATTAACTCTATCCCAGCCAAAACCAGCACAAAGAGAAGCCATTTCCTATCAAAAAGAAGCCATTTCTCTATTCATAGAGAGGTTGCAAGATTAACAATGCAGCTTATTCTTCTATTTCTGTATTTATCTGATACTTGCCCTTGTCATTAAGCCAGCTAATTGCTGCTGCCTTTCAGGGTGGTATATCACTGGCAATATCTAAAGCCTTTTTACTATTTAACAGATTATTTTTTTGTTACATGAGGCCAACTACAGGATTGTTTATCATGGCAAAGGTACTCCAGATCGTTTCCTTGGAGAAATGCGGTAAGATTTAGATAGATACTATCTTCTTGGAAATTCATCCTGTGTGATTATTCTCACCTCATCATCCCAGGGTACTGTGTAGATTGTACATTGATCTACATATCTACATAGATGTAGTACGTTTCAGGGTACTGAAAGAGCTGGCCGATGTTATTGTGCGACCTCTCTCCATTATTTTTCAACAGTCTTGGGAGCCTGAAGAGGTCCCAGTCGACTGGAAGCTGGCAAATGTCCCAATTTTCAAGAAGGGTAAGAAGAAAGACCCTGGTAATAACAGGCCTGTCAGTCTCACTTCAGTGCCAGGTAAAATTATGGAGAAGGTTATTCTGGGAGTCTGTTGTGGTTTAACCCCAGCCAGCAACTAAGCACCACACAGCCGCTCCCTCACTCCCCCCAGAGGGATGGGAGAGAGAATCAGAGCAGGGGTATACCTGCTGCGGCACAGACTCATCCACAACCACAGTCGCTTCGAGGTGCACCTGTTCCAGCATGGCCTTCTCCATGGGCCACAATGCCTTCAGAGACATACCTACGTAGTCCAGCATGGCCTTACCCACAGCCACAGTCTCTTCAGAAGCAAACCTGCTCCAACATGGCCTTACCCATGGCTGCAGTTCCTCCAGGGGAGTACCTGCTCTGTCGTGGCCTTATCCATGGCCACATGCTTTGAGGTGTTCCAGCATGACCTCATGCACAGCCACTGATGTTTCAAGGTGTACCTGCTGCAGCATGGACTTATCCACAGCCACAGATGCTTTGAGGTGTACCTCCTCCAGCATGGACTTATCCTTGGGCCACAATCCCTTCAGAGGCATACCTGCTGCGGCACACACATAAGCACCGCCACAGATGCTTTGAGATATACCTCCTTTGGTGTGGACTTATTTACAGCCACAGATGCTTCGGGCTGTCCTGCTCCCACGTGGACTCATCCACAGGCTGGCAGCCAGTCACCAGTGGGGTTCCCCAGGGCTCAATTTTAGGACCAGTGCTCTTTAATATTTTTATAAATGATCTGGACGCAGGAATTGAATGTACATTAAGTAAGCCTGTTGATGATACTACACTAGGAGGAGCTGTGGACTCCCTCGAGGGTAGAGAGGCCTTACAGAGAGATCTGGATAGACTAGAGAGCTGGGCAATCACCAACCATATCAAATTTAACAAGAGCAAGTGCCAGCTTCTGCACCTGGGATGGGGTAATCCTGGTTATATGTACAAATTGGGAGACAAGAGGCTGGAGAGCAGCCCCGCGAAGACATCGGGGGGGGTTGGGTTGATGGTAAGTTGAATATGAGTCAACAGTGTGCCCTGGCAGCCAAAAGGGCCAACCACGTCCTAGGGTGCATCAAGCACAGCAAAGCCACCCAGTCGAGGGAGGTGATTGTCCCACTCTACACTGCACTGGTGCAGCCCCACCTCAAGTACTGTGTGCAGTTTTGGGCGCCTCAATATAAGAAGGACATCAAACTATTAGAGTGTGTCTGGAGGATGGCAAGCAAGATGGTGAAAGGTCTTGAGGGCAAGACTTACGAGGAGCAGCTGGCATCACTTGGTTTGTTCAGCTTGGAGAAGAGAAGGCTGAGGGATGACCTCATCGTAGCCTACACCTTCCTTAAGGGGGCAGTGGAGGGGGAGGTGCTGATCTCTCTCTGGTGACCGGCAGTAGGACATGAGGAAATGGAATGAAGCTGCGTCAGGGGAAGTTCAGATTGGACGTTAGGAAAAGGTTCTTCACTGAGAGGGTGGTCGGTCACTGGAACAGGGTCCCCAGGGAAGTGGTCATGGCATCAAGCCTGCCAGAGTTCAAGGAGCATCTGGATGATGCTCTTAGTCATATGGTTTAGCATTAGGTAATCCTGTGAGGAGCAGGGAGTTGGACTCAATGATCCTTATGGGTCTCTTCCAACTTGAGATATTCTAGGATTCTACGATCTGTGCAAATCTGTGAATCACTATTTGCTGATGCAATGCTTTTATGCCAGATTTTCTGTAAATTTGAACCAGAGGATATTTTTTCTTTTCTGGCAATATAGACACTTCATGCTGGGTTACCAACTTATAACCTAGATTTTTCCTTTGTGTTTCAGATTAGGTGCCTATTATGCTCTACTGAGTTTGCAATTTTAAAGTGTCTCTAAATGCTTGAAAATTAATTCAAAATGAGGGAATAACTGGAACAAGGCCAGTGGGACCACAGTTATGTCCGTTCTGTTGCAAGTTTGCAACATTAATTGATACAATTAGCTGTTCCTTTTCCCTGATCCCTATCTCTGTCTGCATGCTTCTTATTTTTCTTATCTATCAGTCCTGGTATTACATGAAAATATAACTTTCATTAAAAAATAAAGCCAAGTTTCTAACCCTTAAGTTCAGGGACAGAAAATAGTTGAAAATATAGTTCTACATTTATTCTATAAACCAGAATACAAAAAAGGTAACAAAAACACTGTTTGACATTAGTAGTTTTAGATTACTATTTTTTTGGTTGGGAGTTTTTTTGAGTTTCTGAGTGACTCAGTATTTCCAGTTAAGAAACTATAACTATTCTGAAGACACAAGTTCTGTCTTGGCTTACTGCAGCATGTACTTTAGACCATTTTTCCATTTTGTTTTCAGTCTTCCTGCTGTTGTTTCTGCTAATCCCAAATGATTCAGCTTTATCCTACTGAATTCAAACTACTTTCAGTCTTCCACAATGCTCCCATTTTTTTGAGTGTTCTTCCAATCAGCAAAGCTGTTTGGAGAAAATATCTTCATTTGCATTTATGGGACATAAAATGATGGAACATTTCTGTATCTTAGCTTGATTCAGTCACCTCATGCATTAATAACAGCAAAGTTAAGAAATTTCCATGTTTTTTTTTTTTCAAGGGGTTAAGTGTATCCTGACTGTTCCTTTTGCTTTTTATCAATAGTACTTTCACTTATCTAGGTTGCTTTGGATGTAAACACTTGTTTATAATAAAGAGCGGAGGAAACAGTAAAACATAGTCTAGTATGTTTCAGAATGGTTCTTCTACTATGACTTTTTAGAGTGAAAAGGTATTTCACCAGAGCCTTATAATTGTTTAAAATATCCTTACTGGATTCATACTAAGCTCAGACAAGCTTTTATGCAGTTAAAACATTATTTTTCGTTAACATAAAGCTGAAATTTACATTTACATGAAGATATAATTTCATGCTCTAATTTCCCATTAAGAAATACTTAGAATTGGTTCAGTATGTTTATTTAACATTTTCATTTAAATTCAGATTCTGATTTTTCTATTTCTTAATGAAAAGAAAAATCATAACTATTTCTGATGTGTCACTGGCATGTAGTACTTGAACTGAAATAAGCTTTGCATTAGATTTCCATAAAGTAAAAAAAGAGTCAGTCAAGGACCTAGACCTGCAAACATCATCAGAGTTTGAAGAATTAAATCCCTATCTTGGTGGGCTTTTTGAGCTCAAATTTTCATGGAAACTTTCAGAATTTAAAAATGCGCTCAGTGCATTCATTTTCACTGAAGCATATAAGGTATATAATTAACAGGGAGATATTTAGGAATGGCAGGATCCAAAGTTCTGTCACTGGCTTAATTTGGCATTTTTTAAATGAAAGCTAAGGTTATATATGCTAAGTTACTGTAGCTTTGAGTTACCCAAAGGTCAGCAGAGCGTCAATAACTGACTGTGCAATTTAACCTGCCTTCACAAAGGCAAGGTAAGGCTTGGGGTGGCTGACCAATTTACCACTTGCAGTTTTACCTCCCAGGCATGCTACAATTGTAGCTAATTGTTCAGCGTCTGAGCTGCCAGAGCATTTTAAGTCAAACAAACATAAGTTTTAGTTTACTTTAAATGCAGGCATGCAAAGGACAGCAATTTTTTTTGCAAGTCAGTTCAAACCATGTGCAGCCAGACTGGACAAGGCAACCATACCAGACCCAGCAATCCCCACCTGACATTAAGAAACTGCATTGTCTAAATTCAGCTATCTCTGCTGCCATAACTATTTGTCCTACTTCTTGATCTCAAATTTTTGTTTAGCCCCATCTGGCATAGTTTGGTCTTGGTGCAGGGCACAGAAGAGAGGCACATTTTACATTCACAATGGATTTACTACAGCTTAACAATCTGTTGCATGGTCTAAAAATGAGGCGAGGCTGAGTAACACAAAAGTACTGTCACAAATAGTGCAATAGTATCAGCACCCAATATTTTCGAACTGTTTGGTAACCCATACATCCAGACCTGTGATACCACCATGAACACTGAAGTCAACATCAGTGTTTAACTGTGGACTATTGGAGGTTTTCTTCCACTTCTTTCCAAATTCTTCTCCAAGGTATTTCACCCTACCTGACCCTTCTCTTTTCTGTCATCCTATTCCTTTCATCATACTCTTTCCTCTGCCTTTCTTTTTATCAAAAAGAACCACTCAGTAGAGGAATGTATAATTTCTCAGCATTTACATCTTTTCTCTTTCAGGCTGGCTTAAAGGCAAGAAGGTTCTTAACAGAGGTCGCTGAGTCGTAGGCGGTTTTCTTCTTTTCTTTTTAGTGGTGAACTGAAGTAACATGATATTTATTGCCATTGCACTGTTCATTCAGCTTATGTTGACTTGTTCAATTGTTTTTGAAAATTTGTCTTATTGCTCAGGGATATGCCGTCTAAAAGAGGGGCAGGTGATGAGTATCTTTTGATGCAGTGTATTGAAACGTACTGTTAGTTTATGTTAGATTTCTTGTTGCTCAATTATAGGAATAAAATAAAATCCCGTTTACCTTCCTTACAGAGTTTGAGATGCCACTAAATGAACCTGGGTTTTCAGTGTTCTAAAGATAGCTTTTGGATAGTTTAAGCCTTTATTTAACTTCAATCTGAATTTTCTTTTTGCTTTTCAGAAAACTCATCATATTATTTTGATAGTCACTCTTCTGTTCAGAACAGCAGTCTAGGTCAATCTCATAATATTATATTAAAGCATAATGTCAAGTAGCTGAGTTTCTTTTGAGAAGACTCTGTTATCTTTGAAAGAGGTACAGAATACAGAGTTTATAGAACTATAAAGAATCAAGTTGGCCATGCTCAATGCAAAAAGTAAAAATACATCTTCAATTACAAAGTATAAGTCTAACAGACAAATCCTTTAGGACAACCGAACTGGGATGCTTTTATATCTTAAACATACTTTTATGATGACTTAATCAGAGTAATTTGCTTTCATAGTTACTGGAGCAGAGCACTTTGGAAAACTGCAACTACTATTCAATTATTTTTTGCCTGTCTGTATGACATTTTTCCATTTTCATCAAGATTTTGACACAGGTCACTTACAATCAATTGCAGAAATAGTCTTCTAGAGATATGTTGCAGACATTCATATGCCCATTTCCAACCTTTCCATTATTCTTCTATCTTTTAGATTGGTTTGAAGTCAAATATGTTTATGTATTTTATTGAGTCAAGAGTTTAGCAGGAGTTGCTTGTGAAATAGAAGGCAGATTGAGAGCAAAGAGTTATCCATTACGCTACTTCCAGCGAATGCAACTAGGAATATGAATACTGGGGTTTTTTTTCAGAAGAAAACTACAGAAGGACTGAAAAACTTACTGAATGGCAAACTAAGGCGTCATGGCAAATGTTGGAGGTGCACCCCAGAGCTGTGGCCACACCTATATAAGTAGTACGTAGCAAAAACAAAGCAATGTTTCACTTCCAAGAAATTACAAATTTCAACTTGAAGTATTATAATTTATCTAGAAACCTTTCAAAAATATGTTTATTATTGACTACGCATAACATGATAATGCCTAGAACATCAAACCATGAACACAGTTTCCCTGCACGTTACAAAAAAATTGCATCACAGCAAAAAAGATAGCCTCTGCCACAAACAGCTCACTATTTTAATAAAAATGCTGAGGTTGCTGGCAGCTCCTGAGCTACAACGTCACAAGTACTCTGCTCTAGGAAAATGGAAAGCAATTACTTGCCCCAGATAAATTTTAAATGTAATTTTTCAGATCTTGATATTAGTCAGAAACTGCAGAAAACCCTAGTGCCTAATTTGTATCCCATAAGTGAACAGTTTATGACAACCAAAGGCAGCTTTTCAAAATAAGGAAGAGAAAAAATGCTTACAGAATCAGTGCACGTCATAGTCTCTCGAAAATGAAGTGCATTACGGCAGACATAAAAGAGCATGCTGTAGTAAGACAAGCTGTAATGAGTTCAGTGTGTTAGTATGCAAGTTATGAAAGATTTCTCTTCTTTAATACAACATTTTTCATTATCATTAGTCCTTGAGGTACATGTCAACCTTTCGCTGGTGAATGTAAATGATGGAAAGCCTCTAGGAAAGAAGGAATCACAGCTTTCTTCTTCATTTTGAATTGTTGCATTACACAGTTTTGCAAGGGGAGAAGTCATTTGCATAACACTGATATCAAAGGCAGAGCTATACAGTTTCCTATGATATCACGAGCTGCAATCCCTCCCAATTTTTGACTGAAAATGAAAATAATGCAAAATCAAGTTTCTTTTCACAACAGCTACAGTAACATCTTCATAAATAATGGGATTTTTTAAAAAGAAGATTCAATGTAATTAGAGATTGTCATTTAAGGGTTGATGCAATAAAAATTACTCTTTGTGGATCTTATAATGAAAAGGCAGATCAGAAAAACAGGGCTCTATTTTTCTCAGGAGCAGACATTTCAATTAATACATTCAACTAAAACTAATATTAGCAATAGAAAAGAAGAAATGTGACAGAGGATTTCTAAATCACCAGTGGCTCTGCACTGTTTGTCAATACTGTTCTGGCATTTTTGAAAAAGCAGCTGGTAAGGGTAAAACTATGACCTTAGAAACTACACTGTGTCCAATCATAGACCTAGTAGCCAAGCATCCAGCTCCACTTGCAAATATGTAACTGCTGTGGGAGGACGGTTTTGTGCCAAACAAACCTTTCCCTTAAGCAACTCATGAAATTATGCTCAAGCTTCCTAACTCAGGATCTTCCTTACATGTATTGGAAGGATATTGCATCTGGCAAACAAATTTTGTTTCCATAAGCTTCAATTTATGTTGGAAAAAAACAAACAAACAAAAAACCTTTGACAGAAAAATCAGTAATATTACAGAAATAAGTATCTGGAAAAATTCTGCTTCCTTTTTGTACAATTATTCCAAAGGAGAAAAGTAGAACACCTTGTGAGTGAATCAGATTTTTTTTTTTTAAATAATTATTTGTAAGTTACCTTTATGAGACATGATTGAAAACAGTGAAAATACATCTATTTTCTTTTTTTCTTTTACTTTGAGAGAAAGACAAGTATAAGCTAGCAACTATAAAAATTTCACTACAATTTAGAAAAAAATAAATAGTTCCAATCTTGAAGCTATGGTATGCTTCATAAAAACATAATTTAGGAAATTACGTTAGAATTAGCTGGAATCTGTTCTGAGTTAAAGCCAAATTTGACTGCTAGATAAGATATCATTGTAAGCAACATAAGCCATTAATTTTAACAATGGATTATCATGACAAATTCCATTAAATTCTCCTAGAGAACTGGCATCCATTATACGTTATCTACCCAGGAACATTTTCTTACAATCTTTATGATTCCCTCACTAATNTTTCTTTCTCTAAGTATGTTTTTTTTCCTCCTAATTAGCTTTACAGTATCCTAGTAAAAAAAATAAAACAAAAGCAAAGATACAATCAACAAAATAGTCAGTCGCCACTTTATTCCCTTTTACTTGTATGTTAAATCTTCATATATTCCCTTGTCAGAATGACTTTTAACTAGCCCCAAAGTGCTGAAGCCTTGGGTGCTACCATGGAAAGTCAAGGAGAAATCATTAATGTTTTCCTGGTGTCTGTCATTTTATATAATTTAAAACATTAATTGATATTTTCACTGAGATGCTGAAAACAGGGCGTTTGAACAGTCCCAAGTTGTTACTGCAGTCAACGTTCCCANATCTGTTCTGAGTTAAAGCCAAATTTGACTGCTAGATAAGATATCATTGTAAGCAACATAAGCCATTAATTTTAACAATGGATTATCATGACAAATTCCATTAAATTCTCCTAGAGAACTGGCATCCATTATACGTTATCTACCCAGGAACATTTTCTTACAATCTTTATGATTCCCTCACTAATCCATATCTATCCATGGTAACATTAGTAAACTTTTTTTTTTAAATAAATCTGCAGAATTTGCATCTTTTGTGTCTTCAAATGCCTATCGAAAGCACTCAAATCAGCAAAGATTTTTTGTAAACTCAGTTCTGTAGGCATAAACAGTCCCATTAAAGATAACAGGCTTTGTTAAAACTAATCCTGCACTGGATTGGATCTATGACTCAATTTTCTGTAATGTGAAAGATACTCCTCCAACCTAACCATCTCCAAGAAAATAATCAGATATGGCTTAACCCTTTTTGTATTTCTTTCTCTAAGTATGTTTTTTTTCCTCCTAATTAGCTTTACAGTATCCTAGTAAAAAAAATAAAACAAAANTGGGTGCTACCATGGAAAGTCAAGGAGAAATCATTAATGTTTTCCTGGTGTCTGTCATTTTATATAATTTAAAACATTAATTGATATTTTCACTGAGATGCTGAAAACAGGGCGTTTGAACAGTCCCAAGTTGTTACTGCAGTCAACGTTCCCAGAAGACTGCAAGTTACTAAATCACCCTGGAGCAGGTATCCCTGAGCTGCCCCGGCTTGTTGGTGGCTGAAAGAGTCTTCTCAAAGTATCAGTTTTGATTGGCCCTTTCCTTACACTTTTTTCACACACTTCTTTTTTGGCCGCTGTAAAGGGAAGGATCCTGGGCTAGAGGGACACTTGGTCTCAGTCAGTTTGGAGGTTCCTGAATTATACAGATATTGCACAGTAGCTCATCACTTATGTAATAGCCTGGGCTTCCAAAATGTCAGTAACAGTCCTACCTGCTGGCCTGATGGAAAACTTGCTGTTACTCTGCTATATCCAGGAAATAACCCGCTTTTTATGAAACTGTGGAGTATTTTGTACAACGGATTCCCACTGATACCAGTCTTGACTTCATTAACATGTCTGTCTACAGCACCACAGATCAGCCCAGAACAAAACAGTGGGGGTGTGATCAGGAATCAGCAGTCAGAGTTCAGATGAAAGGGGCAGTTTGCATTTACTTAGACACTGGCAGGCTGGCAATAATTACATGTTGATCACAATGACAAGCTTTTTCTCTGCAACTGTAAGACTGATTAACTTTTCACTCTCAAACAATTGCAGAGGTTCTGATCTCAGGACATCAGCCAACGCTTAATGGAAAAGGGGACAAAAAACACCGTGGTAGCAACAGGAAATACAGAAACAGAAAATTTAGGCTGGTTACTCAGTAACGTTACAGACACTGAAACCTGAGGAAGAAATTACTTGACCTGCTGGCCTGACACAGTGAAAATTAAACAAGAGAAAAGATAGGTGTGTATACCAAAGAGGAAAGTCCTTGACAAGCAGTCCTCTAGGTGTGTTGATAGACCTTTACCACCTTTTGACTCCGCTATTCTAATCAGATTGTCTGATTACAGATGAAAGATACCACAATATTTATTTTCATTCTGTCAAATGGACAAACACTTTAATACATGCAGACACATATATACACATACTGTATTTGCATGCCTGCAATTTTATATTCTCTTCTTTTATCTTTTTAGAAAAAGGGATTTTTTTTTTTCTTTTACCTCAAACTCCTCAAACAGAAGCTTACTGACTAATCATCTTTCTTCTCTAATCTACCCACATTTAGTAGTATATCATTCACAGGAAATTTTAGAACATCTTCCGTTGTGTAATAAAACTTTACTTGCCAGGCTACAGACAAAAGGTATTCTTTCTTGAAATGGATCCAGGTGAATTCCGCTTGCCAGTTTTTAACTACTTCTGAAGTATATACAGCACATTGCTAGTAGATATGCTAGACAGAATCCCTAAGATAACCTATTATAAGTATATGCCACTCCAACAAAGAGAACAGACAGAGAAATCTGTAACTTTCATCAGCTGACCATACCTACACTGAAGTCATAGTTCATTAACAGTTGTCTAGCAAAAGACTTATTTGAATGTGGTGGTAGCATACTGGAAAAGCATTAATGGCTAGAATGAAGCAGGTCTCTCGCTGATGATCACTGAAGTGTCGAAATGGATGAGGCAGCTGGGCACAACTTTTTCAGGCTAATGCTCCTACTTAAAAGCCCCTTTATTCAGAGGAACAGCTGGGCACAGCAGAAGCTACTGGCCACTGTGGTAGCCCCCAGAGCTGAGCCAGTGTCATAAACCCTACCCGGGGAACTAGGTTCTTTACCAGAGGTACAAAGACAGCTTTTTTGGGTGCAGTTAATATTAGAGAGTCCGGCTAGGTACTTCTGAGAATAAATACTGTCACCTGTTTGTTCCTCTGAATGCCGTACATACAAGATTTTGTGCATGTACTTGACCAATAATCAGGACTGCACCAAACTTTGTATCTTATTAATTTTATCAATTCCTCCTCCTAACGAACAAAGCCTACAAGGGCTCACATACGAGATAATTGGACTAAAAAAGAAAGATGACAGTGAACACAGCTGGAAGCTAGGAGAACAAACCGAAAACAAGTAAGAGTAAATGTTATTGGTGAAGTACATTTTAGAAAATTTGGCATTGAGTGGATACTCAAAATGAGTGTCCCACAAACACTGAAAGGACATGGGAAAAGAGCCAAACATCAGAAGACTGTGATACAAGGAGAAGCTAAAAAGAAGACTGCTCTAGTAAAGTCAGTTATGCTGTGAACTACCTGATCACCTCTAACACACATAATCTCTTTTCTTCCAAGAAGCTGGAATTCTCTACAATATATTTGAAACCCATTCAACCAACATTGGTAATGTTTTACACAGACAAAAGGATAAGAACAAGGAAGTAAAGGTATCTATTTCAGCATGAGTCAAAACTGTCCACTTCAGTAAAGGTTAACACCAAAACTTTGCCTTTAGATTTTACAAAGCCATAGTGTTCGAGTCCTTGCTACTTCTTAGGATTGTAGAAACTATCACCTTGTCTAAAGCTGTATGGAAATAATAGCAGAGAAAATAATACACACTTGGGGTATAATCTTCTGGTGCACAGTAAACAGCATAGCCTAAGTCCCTTTCAAAAGCACAAAAAAGTCCATTTCAAGTCATCGTGAGTACTAAGAGGATGAAGGTACTGAGCAAACTCTGTCTGACATAGGTGTAGGCCTCACTATCAAACCTTCTACATCATTACAGCCAGAAACAAACCATACCACAAGACTATTCTGCTCCCTTTATCAATTTTGTTTCTTTCTACTTTCCGGTGTCTCAATGGTGCATGCAATTTCCTTTCTTGTTATTGGTATGCAAATTCACCTGTTCCCAAAATAGTTCTCCTGAAAGACTGTTATTATGTTTGAAATGCAAGGTACGTACACCCACTTGTCAACTGCATGAACTAGCTATGGCAATTATAAATTCCTCTGAAGGGCAACATTTGCCATAAATGGAGACTGAATTAATTCAGGCATTTGCAAGATACAGATTGTGGTTAGCCTACCAGAAAAATTCATTCATCTGATATATACCACAAGCTTGCCACCCTCTTTTTCAGAGATGCTTCTAGACCTTTCAAATATGAACTCTTCTAGCAAACACCATCTGCCATACTCTCTCATGAGAATCCCACGTCCTCTTTTTTTTTTTTTTAATGTCCATCATCCCTTGTATCTCATCCATCACATAACCAAAATGAGGGTTAGGACCACCAGCCAGGAGACAAGAACATGCCAGCACACTGACTTGTAAGACTTTTGCAGCTCAGTCATTTGACAGCCCTATGCATGCCCCAGATGAGGGGAAAGGAGGTTAGAGGTTAAACTTTGGTAATGTGCATCCTGCTGCTTACATGATGAGAAGGAGGGACCAGGGTGCTTAAAAGACTGCATAGCTCATAACCCAAATGTGTGCACCACTATATTAGATTTTAGATGTTTAGACTCTCACAGTTCAGGGTCAAATGGTTTAATAAAAAGTGAAAGGTGAAAGAGAGAAGTCCTAACTAAATAATTGTTGTCCAGTTGTAGAGAAAATTCAGCTTCCATTAATATCAAAAAAGGGTCTGCACCTACGAGCTACTGAACTGTTGCTGAGTGCCTTCAGTTTCCAGCCATTTTGGAAGGACTTCAGTATGGTCAACACCACGCAAAGATGAAAAACCTTATTAAAACATCCTGGGCAAAGAACCCCATGGGGTGCAAGGAGGTGCAGAGGAAA
Organism: Fregata magnificens; assembly: GCA_013389945.1. NCBI lineage: Eukaryota > Metazoa > Chordata > Aves > Suliformes > Fregatidae > Fregata > Fregata magnificens. Next base: position 80,552 of record WAAD01040913.1, on the reverse strand, counting down.
GAATTGTATTGAACCGACAAGAGTGGATGTGTTAACTGTTTCAAGGAGAAACCGTATCTGATTTGTAATACATCCTACTGTAAACTGTGGCCACAACCTCCACTGTCAGTGCAGTTTAAGAACTCAGCTCTCAGGAGAAGACTGTGTCATATTGTGAACCATGACAGTCTCCCCTTAGGCAGGCATCAAATTATCATTTCTGGTTTCCCTCCCTCCTGGACCCAGGTGATAGACTTGTATTGAAAGAGCCAAGAAAGACAACACATTGAATAAACACATATGTACTTAGATCATGGGAAAAAATCCATTGCTGTACATGGAACATGAGCGTTAATGGAAGGGAACAGATATCCAGAGAAAAAAATTCACAGTTGTGGAAAACCTGTAATCATTTTTCTTTGTGGTTCAATTTGGATGCAGAAGCAGACTGGCCTTGCTTTAGAGCTGCATAAATTTTGGCAGACCGCTGTGGTCTTGTAGCACTGTCCTTTGAATGTTTCCTTAAATAGCTCATGTGATATTCTAGCTAATAGCTGGCAACAGACTGGAAATACTCACAAACACCTTTGCCTCGTAAGAGCTGTAAAAAAAGGTCACCACCTTCACTATTAAAAAAAAAAAAAAAAAAAAAAAAAAAAAAACAAACAACAAAACCCAAACAATCCCACCCTACTCGTTCCTCAAATAGGCACTTCTAGCAGTAGTATATTAACCAAAGTCCATAGCAAAAATAGGCAATAACCCTGAATCCTACTACTTATTCCTCTGTTTCTAAGCATGTGCACAGGTTGTGGACATCCAAATACTTGCAGAGGTAAATAGCTCTTCCTCATGTGATTAGCAATAATACAGTTACCTACCCTGACAGGCACTGACTCCCAAAGTGCTATTACATTCTTTACAATTGTTATCTGTACTTCTGGATGTGAACTGCAACAATCAAATGCTGATGCCCTGAATAGAACTGGACAAAAAGAAAGTTCATGAAAAATTAATTAGGCACACAGCCTTTGTTCGGACTAGCACAAAGACGAGACTGCCCATCTGCTTACTGTTATAGTCTAAGGTATGTGTCTGGAAACTCAAACAAGTCTGTGGAACAGGTGAGTATACAGGTTGATTAAAAATTTGATTATGGTCAATAAGTAAGTTAAATTGTCGAACTGCTTAATACTGTGTTAAAGAGTACGTCATCAATCATTCCACCTGCTAGGGCATCTAGCAAGAAATACTGGTATATCATAGGTTTGCACACTTAGTCTGCTGTTCTTTTTTGAGCTATGGATACAAACAGCTCTGCCAAAGCTTCTAATTAGTAGTGTTCATATTTGCAACAAGCATACATAAAACACCTATCACCTACATTAAAGTTTAAAAACATTTACGACAGACGCAAAGCTCATCAATTTCTTAAACCACCAAGATAACATCTCTTACAAGTACTTTGATATGCAACAGTTAGAAAAATTAAGTTCTTGTACTAATCAAAATTTCCTTAATTTTCATATTTGGGTGATCATCCTAATCAACCTACACAATCAAAAAATAATTGCTATACTCCTCGTTTTGGCTCACCAAATGGAAATTGACCTAATTAATTTCGATTTTGAGTAGGATCTCTATAGCAAGTACTCCAGGTTTTTCTTACTGTGCCGTGATGAATACATCCATCTTATAGTCCAGTCTTTGCAGTCATTTGACCAATAACTTCAGAACTTGGTTCTTGGCCTTTATTCATGGTCTTTGATCTTCTCTTTAAAAGTTTACTCTGTTTTTAACTTATTACATAATATGCACTGTGATTTTAAAAAATCAGAAAAGAAGGAAAAAAAGAGAGAAAAGGTAAAAAATAAAAAGAAGAAAGAAAAAGAAAAAAAGGAAAGAGGAAAGAAAAAATAAATACCACTGTTTGGGGAGATAATGCAACTGTTATAAAAAAGAATTAACTCTATCTTCTACGTATACAGTTGACTGCATGTGAGACTGCTCAATCACATTTACCTCGACCATGATAAGGGCATTTTCTGAATGATGACTTCTGAAATGATCGGGACAGGGGAGTTGCTTAGTTTTGACAGTATCAGTATGTTCACAGAACAGACCTGGTTTCAACAAGTGTCTGTTTTTTCCCCGGGACATTACATTTTACCTAGTTACTCAACTGTCCCACAAAGCAGGGGTGTGGGGGGAGAGGCATGTTTTATCTTTCCTGTTGTTTGTTTTCTGAATATTTAAAACACCCCTGTTTGCATTATGAATTTTCATCTTTCCTTAAAAATCTTTAGAAATCTTCAGATAGGAGTTGCTGTAGGAATCCAAAAAATTGCTATTAACAATTAAGCTATTTATTGTGGGAGAGAACTCCCACAATTTTAGTAACAATAAGAAGGAATGGAAAAAAAGTATGACTCAGGAATGAATGGAAGTAAAACAATGGAAAAATCACTTTAAAAGCTTTAAATTGTGTATCAGGTATAAGTTCATATTTACTATTCCAGTACCACATGCAATAATACATCTCTGATATTTTGTTGTATAGTTCAAGTATTTTTGGCAAGATTTTCTTGCACTAAATAGTACGTACAGTAGAGACTGGTACTTAATTATTTCAACATCAGCAATAAACTTTACAGTTGCTACAAACTCAGTTATGCTTCATACTACAGCAATAACAATTACAATTTGTGCACTCCTTCCCAAGAAATCCAAGAGATTGCTTGATCAAAGGGGTTTGTTTTGGTTTTTTGTGGGATTTTTTTTTTTTAATCCTATATAATCACTTCTTAATCTAAGTCCTTAATGTAACTATAACCTGGGGAGTGGGGTTTTGGTTTAGGGAGTACTCCTACATATATTCAAACACTTGCAATGTGTAACTACATCGTACAATTTTGCACAGGCATTGCATACCCAGTAAATATAAGCTTTCCACTGATTGTAATGAGGAGTGGTCCAGTGGCACAGGCTAAAAGTTCTGTTTTGCTTGAAGTGATTATCCTTAATTTAGCCCATGATTTACGCAAGAAAGAGGGGTGAGAACTTATTCTGAACTTGTGCTGCATTCCATATAATTTTATTTCATGTCTCTTCAAAGATGTTATTCTACCTTCAGTAACAGACTTCTAATGCAAAAAATTATTATATGATACATATTACACATGTGATCTTTTGCAAAGTGATTCTTTTGCAAAAAAAAATTTCCATAGTCTATCACAAACCTGCTTAGGAGTGATGGATGTGTTTCCAGAAGAAAACAAGTGACTAGTAACAGAAGAAGCTACCAAATTAAGTCATGCAATGGTTTGAGGGGTTTCCCGGAAATGGATTTCAAAGGCAATGGGCTGAAACAATAATTGATAGAGTTGTGTGTATGTACATTTGCATGTGTGTGAGGGAGTGCACATATACTGAGACTCAGAGAAGATGGAAAGCCAACAGGAAGTGAGAAATATAATAACTGGGGAGGCAGGCTTGGAAACCAACCTCCTACATTTGCTCTGACCTGTGTTGGTGGAAATGATCAGACAGGACTGCACCAAAAAAACCACGATATACCTACCAAGATCCACTCTGACAAGGCTGTGAAGATATTTAACACAAACCTGTCAAGTATACTGCATTCTGTACTAGACTCTTATTGCTGACTACCACCTTACACATAAAGATACTTTGTAGAACTGTGGCATGTTGTGACAGCCTCCTCCTCTGTGTATCTTCAAACTAGTCACTACTGGTTATACTCTTCTGTTATGGATGAGCTCATGGTATCTGACCAGCTCCCACCATGGCATGAGTGCGGGGTCACAGTGCTGTAGCTGGGCTACCGTGGAGGACTGAAAGTTCACAGACTCCTGCCTGCAGCGCATATCCAACACGTCAGGTTAGCATTATGCAGCCCTTTCTCATCGCATCTTTCTGATGTGCCAGACACGTACTGCCATCACATGTCCTGACATGTGGATTCTCACCTGTCTGGGAGTAAGACACTTCAGAAGTCTGGTAGCTACCAGGGTCAGAAAGGCAGCAACTGAATAAAAAATAATGTAAATGTAATTCAATTGAAACTGCTACTAGAACTCTTAAGTTTAACAGTTCCTCTGTGTCTACAATACATCAGTTCTGGCTCTGTGTCTGTGATATAACAGACAAAAGGCTTCATGAAAAAGGTTTAGGGTTGGGGGTTTTTAAATTATTATTATTGTAAATGTTTAAAAAATAAAATAGCCTAAAGAAATTGCTCCTTCAGTCTGTCTGCAAAGTATGGTGGGTATGTTAACTACAAAACTAGAGGGGTACGCAATACTATTAACCCAAAGTTAAAAGATAATAACCCGGCCTCCAAGAATCAAGCAAAATAATGGAAATTTTTTTAAATAAACGTGATCTTTTTTTACTTGTGTAGCCTGTCTGCCAGACACTGATTTACAGTAATCTGTATTCAGATCTGGATCAGGTTTAGGTTCAGTTGCTATGGCTCCCTGCTTTAAGCTCTCTTTCCACATTCACCTCTCTCTCCCATAACCTTTTATGACAGATTTATTGTTAAAAAAAATTAGATCTCAGTTTTCTGGAGGCTGAAGAATAAGTAGTACTTTCCTCGTCCGTTATTTAAAGCTCAGACAGGGCTGTATACAGAGAGGACAAGGGAGAACACACACCATGAGACCATTTGGCAACCCTGGGTAAGCACTATACAGACTATTGCCCTAAGAGTACACACTGGCCAAGCTTGGCTGTGGCTCCCATGAAGTGCAAGATGCATCTCCCTTCTCACCTTAGCTAAGCCACACTTGTGTTTAAATGTAACCACACACCACCTCTCTGGCCTGAAGAGGGTTTGCCCCCCCCCAGCGTCTGCCCCTGCTGCTCCTGGGTTTTGCCACTGGCTTTAATAAGTTGAAAATTTTACTTGATGATGTGTATTTCTTACGAGAGTTCTTGCAATAGTCAGATCTAAGAGAAGCAGTGAGATCAGCTAGCATTTAAATAAATATTGACAAAACTACTTGCCCATTGCTACCATTATGGAATATACCTACTGAATTTATTAGTTACAAAAGGTGCTCAGAAAATGTCATCCTTTCTATAAAATGTCAGAAGTTATTGTCCTGGTTTCGGCTGGGACAGAGTCAATTTTCCTCCTAGTAGCTGGTATAGTGCTGTGTTTTGGATTTAGTATGAGAATAATGTTGATAACACACTGATGTTTTAGTTGTTGCTAAGCAGTGTTTATACTAAGTCAAGGACTTTTCAGCTTCCCATATTCTTGCCATCAAGGAGGTGCACAAGGAGCTGGGAGGGAGAATAGCCAGGACAGCTGACCCAAACTGGCCAAAGAGATATTCCATACCATATGACATCATGCTCAGTATATAAACTGGGATGAGTTGGCCACAGGGCGGCAACCACTGCTCTGGAACTGACTGGGCATTGGTCGGCAGGTGGTGAGAGGTTGCATCACTTGTTTTTCCTAAGTTCTGTTCCTCTCTCTCTCTTCTTTTCCTTTTCATTACAATTTATTATTATTTTATTATGATTATGNGGAGGGTGAGCGAGCGGCTGTGTGGTGCTTGGTTGCAGACTGGGGTTAAACCACAACAGTCCTCCACCAAGCCTAGTAGGGAATAATACTTTCATCTCTGTTGTGGAATTCTGTTTGTTGGTATAAAACCCACAAAAGAAATGGTTAGAGATATTGCACCTGATTCTCCATCCCATTACCTCTTTTTTAAAACCACAGAAATCAAAGGATAAAATAACTTAAAAGTAGCAGGATACCACAACAGCAACACTGTAATGGTGGACTGATGCTGCCGTCTGTACTTACTGTGATTTAGGATACACCCTACAGATCTCTGGAAAGATTTATGGTAGAATACTTTTTTTTTTTTTCCCATCCTACTGATAGTTGTACACTACATGGCAATTTTAATCTCCTCTCCCCTGGTAAATTTATTCTTTACCCTTTTCACTCTTTGTTTTCTTAAGCCAACATTAATACACATATAGACATACGTATGCATCTACCAGAGCTGCACCATATTTGTGAAAGTAAGGATATTGCACCTTTCACCTGTTTACAGCTAAAAGAGTAAATAAAATGGGACAAAAAGAAATTAAAGTGACTATGAATGTGCACATTTATCTACCCATCTTCCTTAATAAAACTTTCTCCACAAGCACAATTTCTTCCAAGACGCCACATGACCAATTCACACATTTTCCTCATACTGTCTACAAAAGATCTCTCATGACATTGAATCTTCTCAACGTGATGGACTGTAATGACATTCTCTCAATAAGAATAATTTATTTTATTTTATGAAGTTATATTTTTTTGAAGAGATTTAAAAGCGTATCTTTTGTGTAAAGGACGAAGTCTCCTATCCAGATCATCTCAGTACCGAACTATGAGTCTTTGCTATGCTACGGTTTGATTGGTTTGTTAGGAAAAAAAACTCAACTCATTTAATTCAGCTTATGGTTACAAAGTAGTCCCTACTCGCATACAGCTGCATCACAATATAGAATAAGCCACTATTGCCATCTGCAGCAACTGGCATAAATGTTGTTAGCTAGAAGGTCGAACCACATCGCTCATCTTGAGACCATTTCTCTATTCCAGAATCAAGGCATCTTAGTAAAGTCCTCTTGAAATTGCATTCTTTGTAATTTTGGGTAATTATTTTAATATAGTGCCTGCTGGTACTTTAAAGCAAGGGGATTTTTTTCCTGTACAAATATTAATATAAACTGTGATGTAGTCTGATTTCATGCAGTTCAGGGTATTACAGTGGCATATGTATAACATGTCAAAAATAGGAGGTTTAACTTAATGGATCATGAACACTCAAATCAAAATGGCCCATGGCTAGTAAGCACTGCAAAGTTGGCCAGAATCATATACAGTATGTACACAAATTAAATTTTACTCATTACTTGTATACAGATATTAATACATCATGAACTCCTAAGAAAATCTCACATACTTCAACATTTCCTTTTTCGCATTACCCAGTATATGGTGTTTGACATCTTAATGCCTGATGATGTTTCATTACTCTCAAAGCAGCAATAATATCTTTTGATTTCCTCATCTTCAATATTAATAAGATAACTTGGACCACTAGGAGTTTAAAGACTGACCTCCGAAAGGGGTTGTGATGTTTCTTGTGTTGACTGGATTTTAGCCAATAGCCCTTTTCTGACACAGCTGCTTAGATCAGCAGCATCTGCACTTGTACAGCCATGGACTAAAGTTATATGCTAGAGCCTTTCTTTGCATCTCCAGTCATAACCTCTTGCCAGCAGTTTTGCAGGAATACAGAGCTGTCTTTGACACCAGTCTTTTCAGCTCTATCACCCATTTTATGATTTCAAGTGTTCATGAAGTTGAAGGGATGCTCAACCTCCCCAGTATGCAGCACTGCCATTTCTAGTGTTAGACATAACTTTCCTTCAGCGGGAAGAAGGTGTAAGAGAAAGCCAAACCTGACACACCAGACTTCAGCAACTCAACTGGAGAAATATTTCATAAGTATTTTGTTTATGCTGTGCTAAAGAGTAACACTCTCAGCATAAAGTACATGTAGTTATTTGCAAAGGAACAAGATTTTCTTTGTCATTTGCTACTTTCAAATGCAAACCAGACAATGAAGTAGTGCTTTATTAAAAAAAGTTAGCATTATTTAATGTTTTAGAGCATCAAAGCATGGGAACACAGTATTTAATCAATTAGCATGGCTGATATTGCTACGCACATATTGTTTTAAACACAGGAAGGTTAGAAAAAAAATATGGGAGATTTGGATTGGAAGTGTATTCATCAATTTTCTTTTTGGAAATTAAAATAACTAAATCAAATTAAGGCTACCTTGAATAAATAGTCCACTTAGTGGAACAGTTCAATTGAAATAATCTACTTTGAAGGGTATTTAGAATTCCTTTCAGAATTCACTTCTTACTTTCCATAACCATCAATGCCCTTTTAATAGCCATTTCTGCCTTAGTGACCACTTTCGGGTTCTCTTTTATTATAGAAATGGCACTGTGAAAGTCCTAATTGGTCCTTATTGAGTTCTAAAATTAACATAGAGAGTTAAAATATCCACAAAATAATGTACCTTTGCTTAAAATGCATGGGGGCTTGTGAGAGAGAGGAGATTTTTTGGGTTTGGGGTTTTTTTTAAATTAGTGCCCTCATTTTCTTCCAGTTGCTTTTCTTTACATCTTTGTCTGATAGGAGTCCGAATGTGCCACCTCTGGCTTTTCCATTAGTTCCTACAAGAATGTCATTCTAGACTAAAATATTGCATAAATGCGCACATTTGAGGCCTGCAATTAAAATATGGTTACTCTTCCACTGACAGTCTGTCTGCTAGATTAGAATCCAGGTCAAACGTTCAGAGTATTATTCAACGAGCACAGCCAACAGGAGTTAGAAGAGTAATGAATCTCTTACCTCTATAAAGTGTGATCCTGAACATAGAAGCACAAAAGGACTTCTCCTTTATATTATTTTCATCAATTCTTGTCCAAAATTATGATTTCAAAGGTTGAATTTCAAGCCCTGCTCATTTAAAAGCCCACACCATTTTCAACTCTAATGGCTAATTATGTCATAATTAAAATTAACTGAACCTACGACTAAGACCTGAAAACTAATGCTTGAAATTAAATCTAAAAGTTTATGGGGCTGAGTGAGCCATTTAGGACAGCTGAATACTCCTATATTGTCCTGTATTCTTAGTTTTGGAAGTTGAACTAAATTAATTCATCTACAGAATGGAAATAGGAAGGAACCAAGTGCTGTAATTCCCGGCTTAAAATATCAAGTTGGACCAGTTTATCATGACTATTTAGTCTCACCTCTGCCACACGTACTGCAACACAAACAATAATTTGAGGATGAACGATCTCTTAAAATCTCCTTGAAGCTGAAGCCTCTGAATTTCCCCTCCCACCTTGAAAAAGCTCCTCAGACAAACAGCATTTATCAGTCTCTTTCTGGGAATAGACTCAAGTTAAGAAAAAAGTACTCTTCTGCTATTTAACAGCCATTGATGAACTATTTAGTTTTCTAGATAATATTTCCTTCCTTAAATTATAATTACTAGTCTTCAAACAAGAAAACTATAAAGAAGGAGGAATATGAATAAGGCAAATCCTCACTTCAAGGTAGACATTCCAATACCTTTCTGAATTGCTAAACTGTACCAAAGTTAGACAATACACCTGGAGTCTGCTCAATTTTGAATTCTAGAATAAGGGCTGTAAACTCAAAAAACCAAAAGCTAGTATTGTAATTTCTATATTTTGAGGACACATAGTTCAGATTTTTCATGAAAGCTTTATATTTGTTAAGTTTGACTTATGAAATCAGTGATTATTGAAAAAAGATAACATAATGTACCCAGTTATTTTATTTGGTTAATTTTTACAATACATTTAGTAAAGATATAACAGGAAGAGAGTTTTTCCACAAAAATCGTTATGTCAAAATTCTTTCTGGGGAGCAGATTTCTAAGATTTTTGCAAAGAAAAAAAAGCTGCTGATCTTCCAAAACTCTCCACCATTTATAGAGTTAAATATCTTAAAGATTATTTTCTTGCCAACAATTTCCCTTAAGAGAAAATATTAATCATAAAATAAGATTTTATACTGCAGTTTGATATATGCCAATTCTATGTTTTCTTCACAGTGTTTTCAAAAGAGCTGTTTAACAAACAGACAATTTCTTTGGGCAGAACGACAGTGGTTTAAGATACTACTGTCCCTCAACAGCACCGCAGAAGTAACTTAACACATCTGACTTTCAAATGAACTGCACTAGAAGTCCTCAAATGATTTCAGTTTTGCATAGAACAACTTCCAGAAAAGAAGAGGTAGCTGGGGAGGCCACATCTTCACTCATTGAAGATACATACATTATAATTAATTTTCCCAAATTTTCACCAAAATCAACCTGTTGCCTTATGTTTCAAAGAACAGCTCAAATACATGCCTTTCCTATCTTTTTGAATAATTTTTTTTCTGTTCCACTGATGGACATAAAGTAGAACACAAGGGAACAGCCATGCGCAATCATTTTATGCATAACGTCATTTGTCATGAGTCCAAAGTAAAATAATACCTATAGAATTACAAAGTATACATCAATAATGAATGGAGGAGTCAGAATTTTCCTAAATTTTATAGAAGAGAGAAGATAAAGCAATAGCTTTGCAGACTGGTTATTTTTTGCTCACTTTTTTTGACTTTTTTGTAATATGTGAAGGTCCCAGTTTCAGTAGGTCACTGTTGTCCAACAGAAAGCCCGACAGTATGGAAGACTGAGCCCCAATTCAAAGATATTTGACCAAAACTGCCTAATATAGTTTGACCTTGTTACATCACCTTTTTCTTTTTTCCCCCCATCTGAATTTTCTGATTTTTTTCATTTTTCAGAACAAATACCTGATCTTAAATGAGCCTGCAGATCAGCCTTTTTTTTTTTTTTTTTCCCCCTCCTTTTTTCAGGAAGTCCCAGAGCAGCACAATATTACTTTTGACCTAGAACAAGAGTAAAAGAGGTTACTCACGAATAATGGTGTATGCATTGGTGCTTAGAATACTGTGTCTCTTGCTGTCCTATAAAATTTTATTAAGCATGGTGAATGACATATTCGAATGGCTACTGTGGGATGAATACCTTATGCTTCAGCCATGATCTGAAACTCTTTCATTTAATTTGAGGGTGGTGTCCTAGTATGCCATTTAATGTCACAGAGCATTTCCAAACTGAATCCTTTAAAGAAAGGTGAGGGATCACACCACAGGACAAATGTTGGCACTGGTGCTGTCTGATAAGCCTGAAAAGTGAGCTAAACTTTCTGGAGGGGGGCGAAGAAAGCAGTGACGATCACTTATGAAATATACACTGAAGAAAATAACAGGCTGGACAAACCTGATGTAGTTAAAACTAAAATATGTTCATACACAATGAATCAATTAATATAATTTTCTTCTTTAATAGAATAATTTGATTAGACATATAAGCCACCAGTAAAAACTCCACTGTGCAAATGCATCAAGCTCTGCCTGCCTTCCAAGCTGCTGAGGTGCTGAAAATGTACTTTTTCAACTTAATGCAATTTGAAATGAGTATATTGATTTCATATTTCTTTTGTTAGAGTGCTTGTGGTGAGTTGACCTTGGCTAGCTGCCAGCCACCCCCACCCAGTCACTTCCTCGCTCCCCCCTCCTCAACAGGGCAGGGGGAGAAAATAAGATGAAAAAGCTCATGGCTCAAGATAAAACCAAGGAGATCACCTCCAGGTGAGGAATTACCTCAGGGGAAAAGCAGACTCGTCTTCGGGAAAATTAATGTAATTTATTGCCAATTAAAATAGACTTAGTGAGAAACAAAGACAAAATTAAAACGACACCTTCCCCCTTTCCTCCCAGGCTCACCTTCACTCCTGCATTCCCGAACCCTCTACCTGCCCCACCTCCACCCCGAAGGGTGCAGGGGAACGGGGGGCTGCAGTCAGTCCATACCAGCCCCTCTCTGCCGCTCCTGCCCCCTCACGCTGCTCCCCTGCCCCAGCGTGGGCCCTCCGCAGGCCGCAGCTCCCTCAGGAGACATCCACAACCACCTGCTCCGGCGGGGGCTCTCCAGGGGCACCTCTGCGGGGACGGGGCGGCTGGAGCCCCGCCTCCCGCTCTGCCCTCGGGGCTCGCAGGGCTGTTTCCCACCCCTTTTCCCTCAGCCCTCCCCGGCGGGCAGCGTTCTGCCCCTTCTCGGCTGCGCTTTCCCCGAGGCGCCCGCCCGTGGCCGAGGGGCTCAGCTGCGCCCTGGGGTGGGGCCGCTGGAGCCGGCGGGAACCGGCTGTGCCCGGCGCGGGGCAGCCCCGGCCCCGCCTCACGGAGACCCCTGCAGCCCCCTGCCAGCACCTGCACCCAGTACAGTAGTATTTTGATAAGAATTGTTTCAACAAATTGGGTTGGGAGTATATACACACACAGAAACATATAGCGGTTGCAAATACATTAATTGGTTCAAATTTTCAGGAAATATGGGCTGTACAGTTATTGGTTGTTGGGAAATTAGAGTCATTTTCAACATCCTAACTGTTCAAAACACTCATCAGATTTTACATAGGCTTTATTTGAGAAGCCTCATAAGCAAAAAGCCACTTTTGCCATGCTAGCGGGTAAGCACCTGAGCTTTCTCGCCAAGGAGGTTTACCTTAGTGAAAATTCAAGAGACTTCTAAGGAAATTAGTTTGGAGGATATCTTCCTTACCAGACAGCGGCATGGAGAGGGTGGTCAGCCATTTTCTGTGTCAATGGGAGCCTGTTTAGTGTCTTTCTTTGTATTCAGTCCCCAGTACCATTAGGGGACACACAGCCTCGTGTTTCTTTAGACTTTCTTGGCCACCACATACAAATTTTTGTTTCTTCATGAAACTTATATTATTTTAAATCTGGAATAGTGGAAAAGTTGCACAGCAGCTGGAACTTCTCATATCTTTTTATCTGATAGTTGCTTAACCTGTAAAAAAATCTGTTATCTGCAGGAATAGCTTGTTACTCAGTGATGTTTGATATCAGCATGAGTAAGAATGACAAACGCTGTACAAAATGCAATGCATTTCATGATAACATCAGCATACCCTGCGTACCTCTGAAATTGTAGCACAATTATTTTACAGAAACACTAAAATATATATGAAGCAGATGAAGACATACGAAGCATGCTAAAATAGCTAGAGTTTGCTTTGTCTCAAGAGAGCATATGTAACAGCTTAAACCTGGCTTTACATTGCAGGTGGAAGAACAGAACCTGTCTGCACAGCTCTATCCTACACTGACCTAAGCAGAGGCATCAGAGGTCATAGAAATGTTGTTTGTCTTAATGTTTTAATCTGGTCTGGACACAATGAATGACACAATGAATGTAAGGCTGCTTACACACTATTTGCAGTTATTTTTCAGCACAACAGATTTAATGACATAAGAATGAATTAACTGACAGTCTCTCCTCCCCGCACTCTCTGTTAACACAAGATAATTCAAGTTGCACTTGAAAAATAGAACAGACCAGATTTGTTGTTCCCTATGGAACCTTAATTCTGCTGCCCTGTATATCCATTCTGTCCACTGAATGAAGCTGAAGTCCCATGGACAAAATAGGAAATAAACATACTGCTAAGGACTCTTACAATTGAGACACACTTCCTGATAACCAGGAAGTTATCAGGGTAGCCTGATAACTTATGGTTTAACTTATTATGGGTAGTTATGGTAATACCATAGTTATGGGTAACTGATATCAGGATAACCTGAAGGTGGTTGGCATATGCCTATACAAATCACCAGTAAGGATGCCACCATACAATTAGCATACATACCCTAAACTTTGCTTTGAAAAAAACCCCCACTTTTAATTAAAAAGTTTAATACTTTTTTACGTGAAACAGGTTGTACAGGTATAACCATTCAAACATGCATTTCTATTGCATGTGTAATTTAATAATTATTTTGAAATTTCTTACACACATGCCCTTTTCTGTACAGAACACACTCAGAGGCATGAAGGCCTCCAGTGTACTTGCGACCAGCGCAGGAGAACAAGACACTTACTGGGGCTGGTTGAAGTGTCTGTCAGCCTCACTTTTACATAGCAGATCCTCTTCAGGATTAGGTTTCTGCACAATCTAGGATATCCAGTTATATTACCCCTCTCCCTACTACTCCACTCCCCCGCAAGGGACTGGTTCTTTCATTATTTATTGTTTTCTAACTTAGATGGTCAGCAGGAGCCACCTTGCTCGTTGTGCCACCCCATGCCAATCTCTTTGGCAGTTTGTGGTTGCTACTTGGGTCACTATTGCCTTTTGATCTCCCATCCCAAATGTAGTACAAGGATGAAAAACTGGAAGCAGTTCAATTGTGCATGTTTGTGCCTTTACAGCACATACCCGAACTATCAGAACAGGCTGATGTAGTCCAGGGCTTTTAGGCACACAAATAATTCTGTGATAATTATCTTTTACCTTGTTTTCCCAGTACATACCAGAATCATCGAATGAGTTAGAGCTGGACAGATGTGAAGGTCTCAATTAACTGAATGGTACTTTTGGGTAGGCTTCACCCCATGACCTGCGGCTACTTCCATCAAAAACAAAAGTGGCTTTGCTCATTTCAATTTTTACAGGTCATCAAAACCTCTGAATGCATTTCTAAAAAGAAAAAAGGACTAGTCAGGACATTTGTAGGGGTAAACGATACCTGAAAAAAGTTTTGTTAGTACAGATATGCTTGGATCTTTGGACTTTTAGCCAAGGCGAGATTCAATCAAACCAACAATAGAAGAATACTGGCTGTTACTATCCTGACTGATTGCTTTAAACTACTCACAAAAGGACAGGGGATTCTTTTCAAACTATAGTAGTAAGTGAAGACCAGACAATAAGGAATGCCCAATTGTAGTTGGAGGGGTGATTGCCACCAATTGTAGTTCTGAATGGCAGATCAAAGCCAAAGCAGAAACAACAATAGTATCTCACTCAAAAGGAAAAATAAATTTCCACTACTTGTTAGATTTTTAGCAAACAAACAAGAATTTACAATTACAGAGAAAAAAAGATTTTTAGAACTGCCTGTGTGTTTAAAAAAATACCTTTATATATTTACAAAGATGATTTTAAAGGATGATTGCTGATCTGCTGAAGCCTGCTGGATTCTACAAACTCAGTCATCAAGGTTTTCTCACTTTGAATTATAAGCATTATAATTGTATATTCTGAACCCAGAAGAGCAAATCTGGATGGAACTAAGTCATTAACCTGAAGGATATGGCTGATTTTTCTAAACATCTATTAAAAAACATTATGAGTACTTGTTTATCTGCACTTCTATAAGCTCTCAGCATTGATTCTATTTATTTTTCTGCATCTAATTACTTTGCATAATGATATGTTTATACTACTGGCAATCTCCTCTTTTAGTGTGGAATTATGCATACAGTATCCATATACATCTGATCAAAACTGAAGAGGGTAATACACATTATTATAAGTAAAACTTTTTAAAGGAAAAAAAAAGCTTCATAAAACATTTAAAAAACTCACCAGTTTTCAAGGAATGATGATCACATCTTTTGCAAGTTGGAAGTTCCCTTTTGAATAGTCATTTAAAATAGTGATGAAATCCTGACTGTCTTGTGGGAATTTTGCTATTCATCCCAAAAGCATCAGAGATTCCTCCTGAATTCTTCAGCTGAGTTTATGTTGTCCTCTTTGTTCTAGAGACAACTCTGGAAATCTTGTGAAGACAAGATTCAACTGAGATTTCTAGTGTCTTCAGATTGCATCCAGACCCTATGTATGGTAAGGGCAACCTTTTCTGTCTTGTGCTATTTTGTTTTGGCAAAGATACTATCAAATTTAGAAAAACCATATATATAGTAGTGAAGTGAAGATAACAGGAAGGAAAGGTAGGTAGTTATATTCTTCTTAAGATCAAAAATTAAAATGAAGGAACGTTCAGAAATTATAAATTTATCTCAGCCAATTCTCATGTCCTTCATTTCATTAGTTCATTGTGGTTTACAAATAATTTTCCTGATGTTCATGTTCTGTGGAAAAAGGTAATAGGCCTAGCCATCTCCTCTGTATTCTGCTTTATTCCAGGATTTGGCTACAAACTCATGCTAGATTCTTTTTGCTTATAATCACATTTTTTTTCTTCATTCCTTCTTCCTTCCTCTCACTAAAAGTGTGTGCACTCTTAAAGGTGAGGAAATGTCTTTCCCTTCATAACTGATGATGTAGTTCTCATTTGAAATTAATTCCAGTTGCATATGATAATGTCATTCCAACAAAAGTCTTTGAAGTTGAGTGCAATTTATTATTTTGGCAAATACAACAGTCATTTATAATCTCTAGGATGAGCCTGGTATCCTCCTGCTCCCAAAGCACATGAATTCCTTTTCAGGTTGCTCTTAGGCCAGTTCAACAGGCAGCTGACATGAATTGGCATTACAAAGCAAAGAATGGAAAGATCACATCTGGAAATCATGACTGATCCTAACAAAAGTCAGTTGCGTAACTCAGAAATCAGTCCTTCACACAGGTAGGAATAGAGGGAGGAGAAGTAAAAGCTTTATTCAGGCATGCAAAGACTCCTTCCTTTGGGATATTTCTGTTCCTTCTGCCACTGCCCCAATATAACATCCAGGACTGCAACTGTTCATATAGATGTTCTCTGTTTGGATTTTGCTCAATACACCACACAAGCAACCTATGCCATTGTATGTTCATGTTATTCCGTTTCTGTCATGCAACATACATGTATTTTCAAGAACAAAGACTGTTTTGCAAACAAAAGTGCTGAACAAAAGGCTGGTTCCTGTTAATCGACTGAGCAATAACTTGGTCTTTAGGATTATCCGTGATTGCTTTCTGAATTTATTTTGCCATGCAGGCCTGACCAAGCCATTCTGTAGCACCTACTTTATTATTAATAACAAAAAAAAAGTATAAAAGGTATCTAAAAAATAATAATAGCAGTTCTAAAATATATCATTGGGCATATACACCATTTTTTCATTCCCCCATGATTTGTCAGGCAAGGGAAAATGATAATTCATTATTTAACTATATTATAAGGCGGTTTATTTGAAAGCACATAATACATTTATTTTTGAGCTATAAATTTAAATACACATCTTAAATAGACCAATACTGAAGTTTATCACTCAAACCTGTATTCCATTTAGGTCCATGAATTTGCTTCAGCTGCTTGTTAATGGTTAATGGGTTTTTCACAGAAAGTTAAAACAGTTTGCAGTTAAAATACTAATAGCAGTGAAGATATGAAAAAAAGAAAACTAGGAGAAAACTGTAGTTTCTTTTCAATAATTATGATGAATTTTTACAGAACCTTTTTACAGAAAAGCTGGTGTCTTACATTCTAGATGTGATTTAACTTTGGAAAGAACATGTCAGGAACTGTGACTAATAATTTGCAACAGATCTGTGACCTGTATAACTGGGGGCAAAGTTTGTTTAAAAATATTTTTTTATAAATACATAACTGTATAGGTGGAAAAATGTGGAGGTGGAGTAGAATCTTTTCCCATTTTTTTGTGGTTTTCATAACTTGTCATATTCAAAATCTTTAAAAAGACATTTTCGTATTTGGTTATTTATTGATGATGATATAAATAGTAATAAAATAAAAAAATCATCAACATAAATTCAAACATCCATATTTCTGATGGTTTTTGGTTCTGTTTTAAAAAAAACTTCAAACTGTTTTGCTTTTCATTACGACACCAGAGCTTACAGTTTCATTTTACAGTAGTACTTATGTTTATATTCTGTATATGTATTCCAAGGTTTTTTGTTGTTTAACATGAAATTGAGTTTGAACTGAATCTATTCAGTATAAATTAATTTTGTCTATGTAAGGGAATGGTAAACGTATATGTAAATTTTCTTGTACTGAATCCTTGCTGAGAAATTTGGTGTCCATTCTATGTACTTAATGAATGGGCTGAATTTGGTCACTACGTCACAGAAATATTCCATATGTTAATGTATGAGGAGTTTGCTTTAATATCTATGTTGCTCAGTGTAACAGTTACTATAGTTGTTGTGTAACTCTCTACATGAATGTTTAAATGGTATTTAGCTAGCTTAAAAGAAGAGCTGGGGGCTGATCTTGAGGAAGCTAACAGAATTATGTAGCTGTGATAAGATAAAAGGAGACACTTGTTTTCAT
>WAAD01040913.1:29550-46975 GCA_013389945.1 Fregata magnificens | reverse complement strand
GAACATTTATACCATGCCTTGACGAAAATGTATGAAGGGAAAAACTGTTTTGATTTTAAAGGAAGTGCCTAAAAAGGAAACAATATTATTCACAGAATCGTAATTTATTAGAGGAAGGTGTAAGATTGCCTTTAGATCTTACACACCTAACAGGTTCAGTAAGAATTGAATCATTACGGTTTTACTATGAGTATCGGGTATCAGGTTGTGTATTTCAAATTATATGGTATAGATCTTTGCTTTAAAATGTACTTGTAACAAAATAAAATTACTTTTACATAATTCTGTGAAATTAATTTTTAAATGATGGTTAGTTTTCCATATAAATCCAAATAAATTACTCTACGCTATGGCTGTTTTGTCACAACCAATAATCTTTCATATTTATTCTTAAATAGGTAAAAAAAAATCAAATACCTGGAAGAGATAAAGTAACATTAGATAGACCTGTTAAGCTGTCTGCTAGAAGGAAGTAACTGTCCTGATATCACTGTGTTACACGTGAAGAGAATTTGGCCCCAAATGCTACATTTGTGCTTGTCTAGATAGAGCTGGTCAGTCTGTGGGCAAATACACTGCCCTTATGGAAGCACTCTGCCATATTTTCTGTCTCCATATATACTTTGGTGTAAATAAAAAAGACTTACAGCAATATACATTATTACCTCCTCTATAGTTCATACAAACAGAAACTGTTGGTCTATTGTCTAATCAGACTGCGAATAGTGTGCAGTCTTCTACTCAGAAATATTATCACTTTAACTGGAATTTCAGACATGTTAAAAATCCTCTTTATTTATCACTCCTGTTATTCAAAACTTTTCTCTTACAGAATGTATATATATCTATGCATATATATATATTACTATATGCATAGATGCAAGTATGTATTTGCTTCCAGAATGGGATTAGTTTTAATTAGAAGTGAAGGGACATCAGAAGACGGTATCCACTCTGTATGGTTCAAAGGAAAATGTGTTTGGTGGTGTTTGTCCAATATAACCTTTTCTTCTGTGGTCTACTACAAGCATAATTAGTTATTCTCTTTTTCCTGGCAGAGTATTAAATACCCACCAAATAATCTGACTTACAATGGAGGCCGTGTAGACAGTAAAAAGTAAATGAATGAGACATTTTTTATAAGTAATGACTAGTGAATTATTTTTGTGATAACTAAACTGCTGGCTTCTGTGCTTTAAGAATTAAAATACTTGTTAGCAAGTTTATTTTAAACCCTGCTCAAAGTGGAGTTTGAATGGCTAGACAAATATTTCTGTAGCATACGTCCCTCCAGATGGGCAAAAATTCTAATGAAAGAGACTGAAAATAAGCTTAGCCATGTTCTGATCAGTCTCAAACCGTATTTTGATCAGAACCTGCTGTTAAACAAGTGATACACATACATGAGAGACCTTTCCTTTGCACTTTTGCTCATGCTTTTAATTACCCTCTTCTAAGTGAAAACGGAAAAGTATAATAACTGGAAATCTTCCAATTTTTAGTATTATGTTAATATTAATGTATTTTAATGACTTCACTGCTCTTAAGATATTTCCCATGCTCACTTGGTCATACTCTGAAAAGCAGTTGATCTGGGCATTTACCTCAGCCCATCCCCCAGTGACTCTGGGAAATCGGAAATATCGTGTAAACATGGGAAGCACAAGAGTGAGTTTATTTACAGAGCAGGTTTTAATTATTGAAAGTTTGATATTAAGCCAGTTTTTTACAATTAATTCAAAGAAGTTGAATGGACAGAATTTTCTAATTTCATCAGTACTTGATCAGATTTTGTCTTCATAAAATATGTGATAGGCAGTACAGTTCAGAGAAGACAGTGGCATTTAATCCCAGTAGACAAAAGCAACATAATCTCTTGGAACAGGAAAGGACAAGTTGGAGCATGTTTTTAAATACCAACGTCAGCACTATGTATAAATTATTACTAGTTAATAATTATATATATATATAATTTTACTTTGTGATAATATAATTTGTGTTTTTCAAGAAATACTTATTAAATTAGTATCTTCTCAATACCACTGTTGGCATATGAATTTCCTGCAAAAATATTCAATTATAAATTATAATGGTGCTAATTTCAAATATTTCTACTAAATTTTCATTATATCCAAAAATAATAATGCTACATTAATTTCTGATAGCCTTATACAAAAATAAATTTTGATCCAGGGTTTATAAAGTTCATTTTTCACTTAACATTGTAAATCATCTTTCAAAGACAGTTAAGCCTTGACTTAAGTGCTTTGTTGCATGAAAGCCATGGGGCAGATTTCTTTGTGTCGTGAGCATAACATAGAACTAACATACAATATTATAATTTTCAAAATTTTCATATTTATGCATCCTGAGTTCATATTCATACAAGTAATATCACTTTTGTATTACAGACGTTTTATGTAGCTACAATCAAAAATATGAGTTAGAAAGCACTACATATTGTTAAAGCATCTATGGTGCAAAATTAAAATCAGACTTTCAATGAGGAACACCAGCACTGAAAGATATGACATATTCCCTAAGCTAGACACAGGTTGAGATGTAGTTGAGCTAATAAATTTATCTTCTTACTTTTCCAGACTTTTCAGGGGTTCCCAGGCAAGCAACTCTTGGAAGAAATACTAACAAAGCTTTATATAGGGATAAGGAAATTACCCCTCATGGAAGTATGATGGTTTCCATCAAGTGCTCAATACCTCAGACAATGCTATTCTAGTGTATACTATATAAAGAAGTCTTTTAATGTAACTTTACCTAAAGCAAAAGCAGTAAGCTCCATCTTAAAGGTGGCCCCCTGAGACAAGGCTTCACTCGATTTGCAGAGTAGGGAATTAAGAGTAAGTGAACTTGTATCTACCCTGTAAGACACTGTAAGACTGAATCTATTACCTGTTTGTCCTGGGACAGCCTGTCACCTGAAATGCTAAATGAACATGCTCTATCTGTGAGCCAACACAGTGTCACTAAGAAGGCCTTGGAAAGTGTATGCTTTCACAGTCCTTGGCTCTACGTGAGCCCTGCAGTGCAGTGAAGGTACAGAAGTAGAGAGGGTGTGTCAGGAAAACACACTGAGAAAAATAAAGCTATCTTTATGCACTTCCTGAGGAAAAGGGGAAAAATTTGCTTACAAAAATGGTGAGGGGGGAGGAAACAGGAGGTAAAAAAAATGAATGTCTTGTTAGTATTACCCGACTTGCAGAGAAACTACAGCATTTAATGAGCAATCAGAATGTTCATTTAGTCTAGTGCCAGATCTTGTTTTCAAGGAGACGTTTGTGCGCTTAGATTGTTAATTAGCCACAGCATCCGTAACCATCCCCTGCATGTAGGATAAGGCGAACAGAATAATTGAAGCACATCTAGAATTATAAAATCCAAAATGAAACTTCGACGGAGGGAAAGAACCTATGAAATAAAGGATTCGTGTCCCTCTTTACATTTATATGAACAGAACCTTTGATGGAAAGAATCAACACAGATACCAACCTTTACGAAAACATAGTGAAAATAAAATCATATTCTTCTTATATTGTTTCTTGGAGTCAGATAATGGAACCATACCCCATTGATTTTTTAAATATTTTTAGGAGATTTTAATATCACACTTACTGTGGCAGGGAAAGCAGAAAGGCTGGAAAGACCAGCCAATCAGGAATGCATTTGATATGAGCTCAATATGTAAGATTTGTGAGTATACGGTTACATTGTGAACTCGGCAGGGGACAAAACATTTACATTTAACTGTAGGGCTTTAATTTGTTGACAGGACACATGGACTATAATAAAAGAGTTCACATGCCCAGCTGTAGGTTCTGTTTCTTTATAAATAAGACTTTACATAATTTGAAGGAAGGTAACTAAAGTGTCCATGCCTGAAGTTACACTCGGGGTATCCAGTTCCTTTGTACTGATCAAACGGCGGTGTCTTAGATACCTAGCTGACTTTTTAAAGAGGAAGATTGAATACATAATACTTTATAACAAAGAAGAAAATATAAAACATTTTTTTGTAAACTGAATTGTCACAGCTCATGTGGGAAATCAATACAGAAGCATAATCAATAAGGAAGGCACCCTTCTGCCTGGTCCAAACAACATAATTAAGATTGTATGTTCGTTCTTTCTCAGCTTCTTGTCTGGAAGAATATTTACCTCATTCGTGTTTCAGGAGTCTGCATGCAAGTCTGCAGGAACTAAGCATGCACTTCTGTATCATTTTTCAATAGTTGCTGTCTCGAGGACAGGACGACAGGA
Organism: Fregata magnificens; assembly: GCA_013389945.1. Classification (NCBI taxonomy): domain Eukaryota; kingdom Metazoa; phylum Chordata; class Aves; order Suliformes; family Fregatidae; genus Fregata; species Fregata magnificens. The sequence goes on along the minus strand of WAAD01040913.1, from coordinate 42,700 downwards.
ACGGTTCTCTTGGGTTACTCCGAATGGCCCCCCATTGCATCACATGGCAACAACTGAACAATTCTGTGTACCTCTAAGTGAAGAAGAAGGGGGAGCAAGACATGCCCTATCATCCCAGCCTTTGATGTGCCTAGCTAGAGTTGTGGGCAGGATCCAAAGGAAGATGTTTTCTGTGAAAGTGAAGAAACTGGGGGAAGGGGAGGCTTCTCAATGCTGCAGCTGTTCTAGTCCACCCATGGTGTTATCTGCTAGTCATTAAGGGGATGAGGTGGCATCATGCTTTCATTACAGCTTTCTGCATTATCCTTTCATAGTGTGAATCTGGCACAGGATGCCTGGGGGGTGCCAGGAGGCTCTTTTAGGCATATATCTTGCTGTTGATGTACTAAGGTAAGTCTGGACTTACCTTAGTACTGGACTGGAAGACTGGACACTGTGTCTGGGCCACAAAAAATGCTGTGGAAGGGTCAGCTCATGCTGTCTGGACCAGGCTTGTCCAGCAAAGGTTCTCCCTAGCTTTTCCACTGGGCTTTGTTCTCAGGACACTCCTGAGTGCATTTCATGCTGAAAGCAGTGAGGCTGGTCGGGAAATTTGGCATCAAAGGATTGGACAGAGGCACTGTTAACAGCATTATGTACTTACAGACTACTGAAGTGTGTTAGGTGCTGGTGCCTAGGTGCTGGCCAGGGTGTCTGTGAGGAGAGGCCGGAACTGCCCTGTGCTGGACACAGCCAGTTCCAGACAGCTCCAGCGGACCCACTGCAGGACACAGCTGAATCTATTTTAATGGATAGTAAATGAAAGTTAATTTTCCCGAAGTTAAATCTGTTTTGCCTGCAATAGTAAGTGGTAAGCAATGTCCCTGTCTTTATATCAACCCATGAGGTTTTTCATCCCATTTTCTCCCCCTGTCCTGCTGAGGAGGGAGATTGAGTGAGTGGCTGGGTGGGCATCTGGCTGTTTGCCAAATCTAGCCCAGCACCGGAAGTCTTCCTGTCTAATATTAGACAACACACCTACTTATCAGTGTAAACAAATTTGTTGGGTGGGGTTTACACAGCTGTGTTCAGAGCCTGAGAGTTCCAGGCAAAGTCATAACCTAAGCAGCAACATCAATCTCTTTCCAGAAGAATATATTTAGAAATCCAAACTAAATGTAAAAGAGAGAGAGTGATACCAGTAGAGCAAGGAAAGAATTCTGAATGGGAGGTATGGAGGATCCAAAAATTTAAAGAATCTGTGTCACAAAACTAGCCGTCCTATTGCAGTTACCTTCAGTGAATTAATTTATTTTTGTTCCCAGCACTTTACTGTGTGTATGTGGGTTTAATTCATCTCTCATAATTTGGGTGCCTTGTCTGAAGCCACTACAATCTTGTATTACACATTTAGAACAAAGCTGGTTGCCTTCCCCTTCTCAATGTAGCTCTTCAGATATGGCATCATCTTAGAAGCAACATGCAGTGATATTTCCAGCCAAACAGTTTTTCTTTTCATTATACTGGAACCAGCACTGTATGCATTTATTCTAGATGAGATTCTAACAAAAACCCTGCAAAATTTGAATTCAAATGGCAAAATTAATTAGAGAAAAGTGAAAACTGGAAATTAGAATAGTACTGTGCAGACCAACTGTGAAACCATTATCCTCTGCCTAATTTTTCTAATCAGTGAAGAATGGAAATAAACACAATGAAAATGAGAAATGGGGACTGACTGTTCTAACAGAATTTTCCATTTTCTCCAGTGGAATGGCCAGTTTTAGAAAAGGCTTTCAGATGTGGTCAGAAGGTAAAAATAAATATTTCCTGTAAAGGAAGAAAAATTATGAAAAAATGCATGGGTTTTGTTTGAATGCACAATTCAGTCTTCATCAGCAAATTCATCTTCAAAAAAGTGTTAATGTGACAATTTAGGACAACACAGATGAAAGTTCAGTGGAGCACAGATAAAGAATTAAGGGCTAATAGAGAGTTACCTGTAGGGTAATAATCTGGAGAGGAAACTGTACCTATCACTGTAAGTCAAGGACCGTATTGGTCACTCTCTAGTCTTTGGTGGCTGGGTAGTAGTGTCTAGATAAAAGCTGATAAAAAGAGTAAGGAAGTGAGAAAAATAGAACTGAAATGGACTATCTTCTCTTGGGGATTACCTCTTCAGTTATTAGAACTCTCTAAAACTCTGCAGAGTGGGGATGAAGACAGAGTGGAGAAGGGGAGAGAGAGAAGGAGAGAGCAAAACTTCAGGTGTAAATACTATTTTCAAGCTGTATAAAAACAGCTAGACCTGCAATCTCTAATCATCCTGGAAATGGCTGCCTACCAATGAATGCAAGTTAGAAGGCACTTGTCATGGTCATTTAAGGCAAAAGAATGTCTTGTAAAAAGCATGAATAAAATAATGTAACTTTCTCACAGTTCCTTAAATCCTGTTTTCAGAAGGCTACACCCTATATAATTCGGCTTGACACAGAAAGCTAACCCAGTTATGTCCATGTAGTAATGTGCTTTACAGAGTAGCCAGCTTAGGTCTGAAAGCAATATAGTAATTAGTGACTTGCCACACCTGAGCTAATGTATCCTAACTTGCAGGATATTATTATTACCATATAGGCACATCAGTGATATGGCCAGCAGGAGTCTCTGCCCCTCAGACCATTGAATAATGTGTGCTGTAGGCTGTTTGGGGCCTAGAACTCCATGGAAGTTAATGGAACTTGTGTTTCTAAGTCTACCTGATGCCCTTAAACCCTGCCTCTGTTCCCAGATATTCACCCAGCTGTGAATATCTGAGAAAGTTAGGGCTTGTGATTTTTCTACAAACCTTCAAAAAATAACTAGCCGTAGTTTCCCAGTGAATAGCCTTCAGCATTTCTCTGTCTTCTGCCATTCTCTGGGATTATAACAACTGCAGATTCATTTAACTGGAAGATGTCATTAAAAAGAAAAAAATTAAGAAAATGAAAAAAAACCCGGATAGGATTACCAATATAACAATTAAACACAAGGTGAAGTTTGTCATTATTATATACTTTGTAGGATTTTTGTGAATGAGTCACAGTATGCCAGGAAGCTTTGAAAATCGTAACTGTCCACAGCTGGAATGTAATATTAGTGCCACCTTGACCTTGGTTTTGGGTGTCATGATATAAATTAATTGGGAAGTGCAACTGAAAGGTATGTTAGATGGTGTGTATTCCTTGTCAGCCCTTCAGAGAGCATGAGCATCACCTTGGACCTCAGTTAGAAAACTAGTGTCCATCAATAGGCAAAAAATTTTCCCCACTTTTACGTTCTGAATGAATTTGTTTAGAGGAGAGGTACCTCTAAAGGGAGAGCAACTGTACTGTAATCACAATGATGAAGAATTATAAAATGAGGGAGGCACTCCAAAGCATAAAATGGTGGCTGACAGCCAAGCACACACACAGCTGCTTGCTGTCTCTCCTCCCCCACAGCAGAGAAAAGCAAGACAGCTAGTATTGTGGGTTGAAATAAAGACAGGGAGATCACTTACGAGTTACTGTCATGAGCAAAACAGACTCAATTTGGGGAATGTTAATTTAATTTATTGCCAATTAATGTAAATATTCAATTACTGCTTCAGGTATTGGGAAACAAAAACAGGAAACAAACATTACAAACACTTAGGGAGAACACACCCCTCCTCCCTCCCCAGGCTTGACTCCACTACAGACACCTCTCCTCCCATCTTGTTATCAGCACAGGTTACACTCAGTCTCTTCAGTGAGGCAATGGGCAGCTCAGGGAGAGGTTGCACTCTGGACATACCAGTTTCTCTCTGTTGCTTCTTCCTTCTCACTCTCCACAGGCTGCAGTCCCTTTGGGAATATCTGCTCCATTGTGGAGTACCTCCTCCTCCTCCTTCTCCTCCTCTTCTTCTTCCTCCTCCTCCTCTGACCTTGGTGTTCCTGCTGTTATTTCTCCTTTATTCCCTCCTCTCTCTGTTCTCTCCCTGTTTGCTTTTCTCTCTGGCTTTTTCTGACCTTTCTTAAGCATGTCTTCCCACACCTGATGGTGGCTGATGTGCTCAGCTGTGTCCAGTGGTGGGATTCTTGCAGCCGGCTGTGTCCAGCATGGGGCAGTCCCTGGTCTGTCCTCACAGAGGCCGCCCCTGCAGCTCCCCAGTGCCCACATCTGGACACCTGAACCCAATCCAGGGGCTTTGGAAGTGAAACCTTTCTAAAAGATCTCCTTTGCTGAAAGACTATTTAAAAGCAAGCTCTGAAAGTGTCTATGGTTTTGGCCTGTGTTCGTTGGGTATGTTGCAATAGCAGGTCTTACAGAGTAGAACATCAGTCACTTCCAGAAAAAGGAAACATCACAAATGCAGTAAGTAAGTGTTTTTTCACCATATCTTAGAAGAATATAATCATGATGGCTTTTCAAATATTTGAACAGCTCTGGTTAGTACATGCTAGGGAAATCTTACTTTCCCCCTCACTTGCTACGCATTTCTTGAGCTAGGAAGCACCAGGAAATCTGTTATTGCAGGGCACATGATCACACAGGATATTTGTGCAACAAGAGCTTTGAAAATTAAATAATTCATGTCAGTGCTTAATTTGTTCTGATCTGATCTAATCTGTATTTTGTGAAGTACTGCAGCCTTGTAACATTGCAGTTCATTTCACTTTATTTACGCGGAGACTGCACTCTAACATTTACAGTGCATCCCTGTTCAAGGAGGTCCTGTGAATTCCTGGCACCATGGGCTGTTACAAACACAGACAAAAGGCATTCTAAAATCTGTTGTACTTTAATTTAGTTGAATGCTGAAATAAGTGACAACCTAGTAGTCACATGTATCTGTTAATCATGTGAAACCCTACAGTGCACCAAAGATGGCTAATATTTTGTAAAAAATGTATTGTAAAACCTCATGTCCTGACAGCAGATTTTTTTCCCTGCTATCATATGGTACAGGAGTACATAGAGCATAGAAAATTGGTCCTGAACTTAAAAGTACCTACATCTAAAGCCTACAGTAGAGTCTGCAGGAATTAATTCAATTTCTCTGTAAAAACTATGACACTGCTACATGGGTTCAAAATATTTCAGAGCCTTTTGCAATGTCACTGTCACAAACTATTGTGCCAAATTCCCTCACAGCTACACCCATAACACCAAATTGTTTTCAGAGGAATTGCCTATGTGTAAATGAGAAAGTAATTTGGCATGATGTGTTGGCTCCAACTGAAGAACACAGAGGCAAAGGGCTCTTTCCTTTCTCCTTTTGAATCTTAAGGTTGATACTCTAATTATTTTCAATAGTGATTCAAACAGCAGAGCTACCTGGAGGAAAAGAAATTATAAGCACTGATTCTATTTGTCTCAACTGCTAAAAAGAAAGAGAAGGAAAAAAAGAGCAGTTGGTAGTCTGTTTTGTAGACAAATGGTGAACAACAGGGACAAACAGTGGAATTCTAGACGTTAACCTAGAGATGTTGGATACACTTTATACATTCTGTATTGCTCTCAGGAAGCTTGAGAGCTCCAGTACTGCTAATTTCTAATTATTATACATTTTTTGTATTATGACACAGCATACATCCAAGTGTTGCAAATTTCCGCTTCCTTCATAGCAGATCAATTTACAGAGGAAGATACATACCCAGTATTTCCCTGAACATTTTTTGTTTGTTAAGCTGTTACTTTAAGTAGAACCAAGCTCATTTTGAACTTATTTACTCTCACATTCACTTCTAAGTACCTGTTTGGAGCATGAGTTGGAATGACAACATCAATTGTCATAGAATCATAGAATATTTTGGGTTGGGAGGGACCTTTAAAGATCATCTAGTCCAACCCCCCTGCAATGAGCAGGGACATCTTCAACTAGATCAGGTTGCTCAGAGCCCCGTCCAACCTGACCTTGAACATGTCCAGGGATGGGGCACCTACCACCTCTCTGGGCAACCTGTTCCAGTGTTTCACCACCTTCATTGTAAAAAATTTCTTCTTTATATCTAGTCTGAATCTACCCTCTTTTAGTTTAAAACTATTACCCCTTGTCCTATCACTACAGGCCCTACTAAAATTGTGTACTAGGCCCTACTAAAATTGTGTACTCTGAAGTGCATGGTTGTGCTGGAACACCAATAGTTTCTAGGCAAGAGTTTGGAAAGTCCCTCAGAGGATCCTTTGTAGATTTTGCTTACAGCAGATGCTATGCTCTTAGATGTGGTCCAAGTCTTACAACCCATTGTTGGTGATAGTGAGAGCTAATGGCCTCATACAGCCCCAGCAAACTCTTTATGTTCTGCATTTATTAGTTCTTGCAGATTCAATAGGACTTCAAGTCTCCAGAGTTTGTCAGTCTCTGGGAAACTTTAGCATACTACCTTCTCACTACATCTTTTCCCTCTCTTCAGCCCACTGTTTTCTGGCAACTGTTTCTCCATTCAAACCTTTAAATACCAGTAGACACCATTCACACAGAAGGGTCTTATTGACACAGTCCCATTCTACTTCACTTAGGGAGGGAGAGCTGTGAGTCTTTAAGATACATCCACAGCTATGGGGTACTTTCTGCCTTCTGTTCCTGGTAGAAAATGCAATCATTTGTGCTTGCAGGAGGAAATACTTTCCCAAAAACTGGTACTGATTTACCCTCACACAAAAGTTTAAAGATTAGCAAAAATCACATCTAGTCCCTCAGGTCTTCAGGTGCAAATCCCTTATGACTGCTTTCACAGAGTATTTTATTCCAAATTGTTGGTTCTGTACAGACAGTACATTCTTAGATTGGTAGTTTCACCCAGATTAAATTTACAATTGACAATTGTACCTAGATATTAAGCAAAAGTTAAGAGCAGGCTTCTAGTCAGAAATGTGCATGGAAGAGTATGAATAAAAGTTGCTACTCCTAACTTCAACAGTAAGTATCTATTCCAATGACTTGATTGTCTGACAATTACCATTTCCTTTGGTGTATTCCTACTCCTAGTGCTGTTTCTACTCTAGGAAGAGTTTCACAGAGAGTTCCTGCCTTTCAGTAAGCAGATAATTTATTTGGACAAGCCTATAACAGAAAACTATCTACCCTCCATTTTTTCCTGGGAGAACCTGTGTCCTAACCAGTCATGCCACAAATTACTTGAAGTCTAAAATATCATACTTTCATAACTTGAAGAAAGATGGGCTGTTTGTAACTTCAGAAGAACTGTAAACCGAGACTTTTGACCACAGTCTCTTCTCTAGACTCACGCTGAAAAGTGTAATATTTGCTTTCCTGCTGGAAGCTCTTTGCATTTGCTAAAGGGTCAATGTGTGTAGCAAGAAGTTGTTCTTTTATAGGCAGGCAATTTTCCTCATTAAGCTGTCTTGTAAGATGAAATCACATCCATTAGACTTGTCTAGCCCAGACATGTCTTCTTTAGAAACAAAATTGGAGTACCAGTGAGATGGGGCAGGAGATTGCCACATACTCATACTGCAAACTGCAGCTGGCCTGGCCCAAAAAGAACTCCCAGGGTTATAGAGTCCATGTGATCAGGCTTTGTTGGCAATGCAGTACCTTTCTACCTGGCACATAAATATGCAGTTTTAGCCTTCCTAATATTTCCTTTCCCAACAAGTCCTGAAACGATTCATGATCTAAGTTACAAAACACACAGCACTACCAAAGTCAAGGCTTTTTATCTTTTCTCAAATGGAATAACTAGACATTAAGCTATTATGCCAGTTAAGGGCTGTTTTAAGGAACCTGACTGAACTCACAGCTAGAGCAGAGCTGTGAAGCTCATTCTGATTTGCATTCATAATAATGGCACAGTTTGGCAAAGATCAGCTTGGACAAGACATCTTTCTGGATGATATAGGTATTCCTGCAAGATGTCTAGGAGAGAGTGAAGGAACTGGGAGACAAATCTGGAAGTGCTTTCTTTACTACATGGAAGCTGCTAGTGATAGAGAAGCACTCTAACTTGTGAGTCTGAGAAAACATCATGTCAGAAAAATAAGATCTTTTTGTATCTTGAGTTCAGTGACTCAGAACAGGCAGAAGGGAACTGATGGAGATAAGGAAATCTTTTGTTAAAGGAAATATCGAAGTGTTTTTCTGTTCTCTGCCCAATTGAGAGTTCACTATAAAAAAAAAATCATATGTTTTCTGAGATGAGAACTATGCTAGGAAAAGAAAAAGATAAAGAGGGGACAATTTCTCTCACCAAAAAAATAGGAAGTATATAACTAAGAAAAACAATGAAATCTCATTCCCACACAAGCAAAAAAACCCCACAAAACCTTCTAAGCTACTTTTTAATTCATGATAAACTATGAAACATTACAGTGAAATGGTGACAGGTTCCAGAACTAAACTAAAACTTCTTAATAATAATGCTGTAAAACAGCAGGAAGGAACAGATACTTCTACACGGATACAGGGCTGTTTCCTCCTTCCAGTGCTCTTTAATCTGGAGGAAAACTTTATCACTTTACCACTTTACATAACAATTTTCAGATCTGATCTTTCACTTTTTATAATTGCAATATCATTACATGTGGTGGGCTTATTTCCTATCTTGACATCAGTGCAACTCAGCTGTAACTCCAGGAAATTGAATTACATTGCCATAAACTCAGCTTGAGATCAGAATCCAGCCCTATTTCATTAGACAGATATAACACTTAATATGTTAAGGAGTTTATTAAAAGCAGAATGTGGAAAACATAAGCATACAAAATGTTTCATACATTTGAAAGGTTTGTCTTAATCCCCATAATAATTTTCAATACTCTCATTAGAATTCATTTTTCAACACCAAAACTACACACCATACTGTGAAAGTAGATCTACTATCTCAATACTTTTTGCTTTTAAATAAGCCAATAAAAGTGGGTAATTATTAAATCTGCAACAAACTTAGAAAACTGGTGACTCAACTGTCATGTGTTTGAGTTTACTTTGCAAGGGACTGTGTGATTAAAGGCACGGGAAATTCTATCACTGACACCAATAATCAAGCTCAGTGTCTTACTGTGAATTTACTTATAGCACTGCCAATTATTTGTTTGGTTTCTTTTTTGTTTATATTCATGTATTGAGTGCAAAATGCCTCTACCTTTAATGTGAAGTAAAATGTGTATCTTCCTGGTGGCATTTCTTACATACACAGAGATGGAAAAAGGCTCAGCTGCCTCCTCTACTCCCCCTTTATGTTCACGGGTTCTTGCTGTCCTGCAGACTTTTGTTTGCTTCTAAGTACCAACCAAATTGAAGGTCAGAGGTACTGTATTTGCACAGATAGTGATCTTCAAACTTCAGATGACCAAAACTGTTCCAAAGACAGAAAAGAAACTTAGCTATAAAAAAACTGAATTAACCACTGCCTGAAACTCCTTATTCTCTTTCAGAAATCCATAGCCTCATATGTGCCAAAGCTACTTCCTGTGTGTTTTATCTTAGGTAGCGCCCAAGTCCTTTGTTCTCAGTTATAAAGTTCTTGGGCTTCTCCAGCAGCAGATTCTTAAACCCCTGCCTTTATACACGCTCCCTCTTATAAGCACTTGCTGCTTAGCTGAGACCTGTGGGGTAGCAATATCTAGCTCAGGTCATCCATATTGAAATGACTTTGATGTGGCATGCTTCCACCTGGAATGTGTTCCATGAAAACAAACCAGGCTGGATTTTTCAGTTTTTTAGCTTCTAGGGGAAAAAAAGGTCACATTACTTTAAGTCAGTACCGTATTTATTTATTTGTTCTCTTATAGTCTCATCTTAAGTGTCCCATGATATTTCTGTATGCATGCATCCCTGAAGGGAACAAAAGGGACTAACTAGAACCCTGTAACTGTGCATCTGCTCTGTTTATTGTTAGTAGAATCTTTAGCCTTGAAGCAGGACCCGGACTCTACAACTTCAAGCAATTACTGTGGGATGTAGGGTCAGGAGGCAATTTTCAATACAGTAGAGCTTGCACCAGTGAAAAACGGGAGAGACTTGCATCTATAAATATTTTTCATTTTTAGTATGGAGTAAAAAGCATATAACTGTGCGTGGCTATGATGTTACAGGTATCAGAGTCAGTTTATAGGCAAAAAAAGCAAGAACTCCAAATTTAATAGCATAAAGGGCAACTGTCATAAAGTAAACCACCAACATTTCAGCAATAGCTCTTAAAATGGTTCTCAAAGTTCTAGCTGCAGTTTCACAAGGTCATTAGAGGAGAGAAAGAATGCAGAAAGGCAGATTGGGAACTGTGTGGCAAGAACATGACATTGAAGAATTCTGCCTACAGTATAGCTTTCAGTGTATACAAGAGAAATCTAAAACCAGATCTTCAGATATGGTGACTACAGCTGGACGTGTCTGCAAAGCAGAAGGCCAGAACAAAAGATATACAAAATTGATGAGATAAGAATTAGTTGCTGAAGGGGCCATTTGACTTTGCCAGCATTTCTGCCATATATGGTACTTGTGGAAAGAAGTTTTCAAAAATAATTTCCCGCACCTGGGTAATAATTTTTTTCAGTTACTTATTATTCAGTTAGGACCAGAGAGAAAATTTATTCCTTTTTTATGTACCTCTGACTTGACTGAACAGTGTAAAATAATATATCAATCTTTTCAGGTACTGTGGGGTCAATTTTAGGTGCGTTTAAAGTTCCGTTAACAAAATGACAGTTCAGAAAGGCTTCCATATGAAACAACCTGCATGAAGTAGCAGACTAGTGAAAATGTCTTTTTTCCTTTACTCCACCTCTTCTTCAAGTACAGTAACTCTCTTTAGGATACTGCAGGGCAAGCAGCAAAGTTTGAAAATCAGAGGTAAGTTGCATGCAAACAAGGTCTTAATTCACAGTTCTTAATTCTTCAGCTATTCTTTATTTATCATTCATTCTGATGGGCGAGAAAGGCGATTTTTTTCCTGCAATCAATATATCTTTTTATACCATAGTATGTTAATGACCCTATTTACTTAAAACATAAAAGAATCTTTAACTATTACTGGGAAAAAGCAAAGGAAATTGTTATCTTGGATGCTTAAGTCTATAGCTATCTCTCTATAAAAAAGTGAACTGAGGTTCAGAAATCTGAATCAGCTGCAAATTTCAGCCCAACCAACATCTTTGATTAAGGGGCAGCCATTAAAAAGCACACAGCATGGGCTAACTAGTGGTCCTGTCACAAAGGAAAATACCTACCTGTCATGTGAACAGATATGATTCCTCATGCACTGAGTGAAAAAAGAGTTGTGAGGTCTGGAATCACTATTAGCTGAATGTGCTTTGTACTTTTGCCCATCAATGAATAGATGCCTACCTTTACACATCCTGTCATTTGAACATCTATGGCAGTGTTATCTGTGAAAGACAAAACATCTCTATATAGTAAACTTTCTTAGAGCTTTATAGGTCCTTTTAATAAATTTGCTCCTTGTATAATACCCAAAGTAGAAGTCACAAGAAGTAGAGAATTACCACAGTTCTTGGTTGCACCAAACATAAGGAACAGCAAAAAAGGGAGAGAAAAAGAGAAGACTTTCCCATAATCTCATTAATTAATCATTTAATAATTTAACATATCAGATGACAAACTAGCAACATATGTGTCAAAAGGAGTGAATTTGGTAGACAAAAAAATGAATAATACATATTTATAATAACATTAAGTCTCCTTACCCCCTGCTGTATGCCTTTATGCTTCCTAGTGATAATTGCCCTTATTCAAGATACAGCTCAAGATGTGTGCTGTAACACACTCAGCTGGGCTTCTGGAGTGCACATTGTTCCCCCAAATTTTTTTTTTTAAGTTCTTGATAACACAATGTTATGTATCCAGATTGTGTCTGTATTTTTTTAAACAAACCCTCAATAAGTCATTGCAATTGGCATGACAAGCTTTTTAAGGAGAAGCCATCATGTTTCCTATTCCAGAGAAAATAAAACAGTAAATTCCATCTTTTTCTACCAAGACTCTATTAGACTGACTGTTACAATGAAGTTATTGGTTTAGGGCGTTTTCTTTTTCCTTTTTTTTCTGCTGCATTAATACATAAAGACACTTGTCTGCAACCTATTCTCTGTAAGTTCAAGAGAACAGTTTGCCAGACAGCCTAAGCTAGAGTTTGAACATAACTTATCTAAAACAGACAGATCCCTCTACATCCTCCATACCTTGTAATCCAGTCACTTGCACGAAGAAGACACTTTCTGTGAAAACATAGGCCATAATGCAGAGAAATATTATTAGGCAGATAGCAGGAATTAATAGTCAGTTTATGTTGCGTCTCTTTCCATAGTAAACTGTTAGCAAACAGGTTCCGTTTTTTTCATGTCCATGAACTTTAAGAGAGATGATTTTCTGACAGTTTTCTTCTCACTTCCTAAAGTTTCTTTCCAAGTCTTCATGCCTGGAACCGAAAATTTAAAACAGTCTGTTGTCCTGATTCTTTCTTCTGTCCCCCTTCCAACCGAACTTCTGTCTGAGCTGGCCAGTTCCAAAATGGGTACTGTAGATGTGAAGATGAAGATCAAGCTATAAAAATACCGGAGTGCTTCCACTGTTTGTCTTGCAAGACTCCCCCTTCTCATCCTGCACTACCAGAAAGATAACAAAGACTCATCACATGGAACAAAAACGCAAAGCAGGGAGACAAACTCAGGAATAGTTGGACAGAAAGTGAGGACCGTTAAGGTGATTTCTGGAAGAGGAGGAAAATGACAGAGACGTGAGAGTGAGTCCTGGGTGGAATGAGGTAATAGAAATATAATAAAATCTGGTAAGAATATCCCTGAGGGCATATGTTCAGATCACATTTTTCAGGCACTGAAGAAGCAGATAGTCATTCAAAACTTTCTTCCATATTACACTTCAGAAAGCCAGTAATTCCCTTGAGAAGAAAGTGATATTTATCAGAGACAACAGTACCAGCACAGGCTACTTATTCATAAAATACCATGGACATCAAGGAAGACTTGAAGCTTTCAGGAGACTTGATGAACTAGAGTTCACTTCACACCGAAGTTCAGAGCAATCTCCCAGTTGTATTTTCCACTGCTTAGCCAGACCTTCAAGTTAAATTCTCAGGATGATTAAATCACCACCAAAAAGATCAGGCAAACCTTCTCAATCTTATTTTTCATCCTTAAAGATTGCTATTCCCATGCTTACTCTGTTGTCATC
>WAAD01040913.1:7285-29476 GCA_013389945.1 Fregata magnificens | reverse complement strand
TTGACTGGTCCCAAAAGCTCTGGACTTTTTTCAGAATACACCTGGGAGGATCTTATTCAAGCCAGGGAAAATTATAGGTAGCTTTGAGTATAAAAGATATGGAGAAGAAAACACTTCACATGGTAGAAATCTTAGCTCAGCATGATATGTTTCCCAGGTCTACAGAAATCTGGATACTCTAGAAGCTGGAGGATGTAATAGGAAAAGAAGGAGGAATTACCTAAAGATAACTGAATAATAAGCAAGTGAATGTTTTTTAATAGTCACTATTTTCTAATTGAAATTTCAGTGTGATTTCTGTCTGTACCTCCTATGGACTTGGACTTTGCAAGGGGTTGTACCCTGCTCTCTGTGTAGGTTTCACTTGAGAGCTCTCTGAGCCTGCAGCTGGCTTCTGATACACAGCCAAGGAGGAAGAGTCTTCGAAGTTCAGCAGTACAAATATCATAATCCACTGATTCATCAGCATCCTACAGCAATTTCTCCATCTGTTCCTCATGGGACCTGCCAATCTCCTTCTCTCTTGTTGCTCTGTCAGTGTCATATTCCTAGACGTACTCCAAGCTCTAATGGAAATGCTTTGAGATACTCAAACCTCTTCCTTCTCAAACTGAGTAACATGAACACCCACCTATTCTATACTGCCTTTTAACACTAATACTCTGGCCTCACATCCCACTTCTTAGAAAAATATTTTGAAGCCTGTCAGTCCAGGTGCCAGAGAAATTACAAAAAACTTGGAGATCATGACACCATCCAGCCAATCCTTGGCAAAGAAACAGATGTCAGAACTCCGGGGAGCTTTCCTGAACTTACTCTTTTTGTCAGTCATATCACCTGCACTTGAATACAAGATAACACAAACATAAACATCCGCTCACTCAATATAAAGAATATAACACATTTCCCAATCACTTCTTTGGAGATCTAACATGTTTACTTTTTGTACTTTTTATTTCCTTTCTTCTTTCTCTCTCTCTATTTTGCCAACACACATCTCTATACATACAAAACAGTGCTCAGATCTTCTCTGCTCACTACTGAGTCCATCTGGGAAATCAGACCTAGTTTCACTACTTCCCCAATGCTGTTCTGATCTCAGTGCTGGTTTCACAGTACTGATCTTTGTGCTGAGAAGTTGATGTCATGGCACAGAGCTCAGCTGCTCTCTCAGCTCTCTCTTTCTTTTTTCACAAGCTCAGGCTTACTTAGCACTCTCACTCTTAGTAACTTGCGTTTTCCTAAATTCTCAGACAACTATTCATCTCTTCAGGTTTCAGTTCCTTCATTAGGTCTCGGACTGATTTTGCAGTGATGGATTTTTCCCCCGTAGGGTGACATAACAGCACAGAACAGAAATGCTTTCTTTTGCTCTCCCTTTCCATTATATCTGTAGCCAATAGCTTAGTTAAGCTTTGAATATCCATAGAGAATTATTCTTCCCTGACTCTTTCATTCTTACATGGTTGAGTCATTTAGTGTCGCCTGTTTGTGAAATAGCACTGGCTATACAGTTCACCAGTTAGAGATTGATATTTAGTCTCAGTATTTAAAAAAAGCTGTTAATGTTCCTGGTTTCAGATATTGTCACCTAGACAGGCCAATCTAGATCTGAATATTCCTTTCATTAAAATAAAATCTATTATAAATTACTCTGTATAACTTTGTGAGAGTATACTGGTATAAAATCAATGAGTTCATAATTCATTTAAATCTATTTAAATCATAAAATAAAATTTAGTATGGAAGGACTTTTTTCCTCTTCCATGCAATGTAGCAAAACTAAAATCTCTCCCACAGATGCTAATTGGATGAACCACAGAATTACAAACCCCAGTTCTTTAGCAGTTGTGGGTGAAATCTCATATTTTAAGTGTGGGAATATATTGCTGCCTTTCTTAATAATTAAGGAGTCATAATTTTTCAGCAGCTGTAGCAATGCAAAGTATAACTGTAAAGTGATAAAGCAATTTAGCCTAGACTTTTCAAAGATGGGATTAACACATGCCCTCCCCTTGGACATTGCTCACTACCATTTGAGTCTGCTAGCTAGTTCATATGTATTAGCAGATGATACTTGGAAGGAATGCAAATGAGCCTCATTAACTCCAGGGACTGATGCTCTGGGCTGGATGTTTAAGTGTCACAGAAACATTAAGAGCAAGGTTGTTTATGGTTGTTAATTGGGTGAGGAGTTGCAGCAAGTCACTGTTGATGGAGTTATCTCTAAACAGGATTGAAAAGAGCCACATTCTATATCCTCTGCTTTGTATTAATGGTGAGACAGTCGTCCAGAGTCACTACTTTCTGCTTTACCACAAGAACTACTGCAGATGTTTTGAAATTATATTCAAGCATTTGCAGTCTTTTGTTTTTCCAAACACTACTTTGAGCTGGAAATTTCTTAGTGAAACTATGGAAGGATAGATGGTGTATAGGCACAGGTTGGTTAGAATATCACTGAAGAGCAATGCTATCTTCACTTTGCATACTATTTTCTGTATAAATTCTTTGAAACATAACCTCCTTCACCCATGTGACAAAATTCTGGTGATCTTTTCTTTGTTAGATTGTAGTTTTTCCATGTTTTAAAGAAGGGAAATGAAAGCTGATAGGTCAGTACTGATTCAAGGTATAAGCTTTTGAAAAAATAGTTTGCACATGCTGGGTGTCTATAGCTATATTCTTCAAGATTCTGCCAATACTGGACACTCCCTAGGCTGGAACAGCAAGAATTTTCGCTGCAGTTTTAAGAATTGTTGGCTGTGGCCTGGTTAGGATCTTCATGCAGGCATCACAACTGAGAGTAGCAAATTCATCTTTTCTAGCTCTCACTGTCACCACTGCAGACACCTTAACGATTTAAAAGAGGAACCACCTAGACTGAATGCAGATGATGGGAGTAAGAAGAATGGAGTGAAACAAGTAATTGAGAAGAGGTGCCAGATACTGGGAACCAGAGAGTATGGCTACCTGGACTATGAAAACAATGGAAAGCAGCAAATGGCTGAGTGCCTTAGAGGAGTTTGTGACCAGACAAGAAGCTGAAGGAAAGGCTGGGAAAGAAGAATGAGATGCAGAGCTGACGGAGAGATAGGGGCCAGACTTGATGATGGAAAAAGTGAGAGTTGTTGAGCAAAGAGATTAGGACAGTTTGTTTAACACTGGTGAGTTGGAAACGGCATGAGACCGATCTGATTTTCCCTTAAGGCAGTGTATACAGCTTCAAATCATAGTTTAGGTCATAGAGGACCTAACTTGAAGTCCCAAACTTCCTATAGCTTAGTGGTCTTTCAATTTCTGCTCTAAAGCAAGTTATGAAGCTCAAACTTGCTTTACACTCAAACTGTTTGGATGTACAGACACACCCGAGCAGCAAATGAGACCTGGGATGTCAGGTAAAAGACATCTTAAGTTTGAAGGGACCCATAAGGATTATCAACTCCAACTCCCCGCTGCTCGCAGGACTACCTAAAACTAAATCATATGACTTAGAGCATTGTCCAGACGCTCCTTGAACTCTGACAGGTGTGGCGCTGTGACCACTTCCCTGGGGAGCCTGTTCCAGTGACCGACCACCTTCTCAGTGAAGAACCGTTTCCTAATGTCCAGTCTGAACTTCCTTTGACGCAGCTTCATTCCCTTTTGTTGTGTCCTATCGCCGGTCACCAGAGAGAGGAGATCAGCACCTCCCCCTCCGCTGCCCCCTTGAGGAAGGTGTACCCTGTCACCTGCAACCTTAATGGCCTACAATGTACATTTTATGCTACATTCTACAAGTATGCCATGAGATGTTATTTTTACCACAGAACACTGGCTATATTCATTGAATATAATTGGTCAGAGTTGGGTAAAAAACCCCGGTTGTTTATAAGACTTATGCTCATTTGTTGTAGAATTAGGAACATATGGAGTAAAAGGAGCATGATTAAGAGAATGGAAGATCTTTGAATCGGTACCTTGCTTAAGAAACAGGATCCTATCCCTGCCTCTAGCAGAGAAATTCAATGTGACTAGCAGCTAGTAGCTAGTAACTTTTCTCAGGTAGTCACTAACCATGCATTCTTTATTTTCTGGCAATTTGGCTTGAGATTCTTGCATCTGATTTGCAGAAAGACTGAGCACACACAGCAACGAGTAAAATTATATTTTGAACATGTGAAATACAGTGTAATGCTTGGCAATTAGAAAAAAGAGACTTAGTTGTTTTAAATCGCTTTGCAATTATAATAGATAATAGTGATTACTAATAGATAATAGTGATAATACATAAAAGGATACTTTTTTTAACCTCAGTTTCTACATGCCTCCATTTCTCACTTTATCACAAAGAGGTGTTTTTGGTCATAAAATAAATTTATGAGAGTTAGCGAAGCATTCACATATTATAGTGATGAGCACTATGGAAAAGTCTAGGAAGAAATTAAGTATTCTGTCTTCCAAGCACAGTTTGAATAGTATTCAGTAAATAAGATATGGGACCGTGCATAGAACAAATGGAATAAAGCAGAATCTTGAATAGCTGCTGACTAAGTAAGTGGCTTACATTCTGTACCTAAAATGAAGAAGAGGTCCTGTGGAAAAATAGAATGGGATCATATAATTAAATGCTGTACCATAATGGATCCTCACTAGCACATGAATTGCATCTCACTGGCAACATTAAATCTAGCATTTGCAAATGTTTGAGTGCCTGACTGTGCAATTTAGTACTATTATTTTTATGTGAGAGTTTTGATATATAATTAGTATATAAAGTATGTTTATGGTCAGCAACCAGCAGTTATGCAGAACTATACATGTTAAGAAGTATGGTAATTCAAGTTCTAGAAAACTATATGTATTCATATACAGGGGTGCCATATTGTCAACAAAATGCTGGTGAAGTGACGATAGATGTAAAATGATGCATCGATGGAAATATTTAAAGTAAACTTTCACTAAATAAAAACCTCTGCACTTAGTGATTTCTGGACTTAAGTAAGTTTTGCACTGGCAAGACTTTCTCAAACACTACCCACAGACTCTGGGAAACTGGTAAATATAGGAAGACAGGAGTTACAGGCACCTTTGAAAATGAAATGTAGTCTCCTAAGTCACTTCAGCATTTTTGGTATCTTCACAAGCTCCTTGGCCAAACTATACAATACCGCTGATTTTCATTTTATGGAAGAACAGAGGAAAACATGTGGGAAAGTCTCACCATCAGAGCTGGGAGTGCCAGTAGGGGGTCGCTGCTAAATTTATCCTGCTATTACTGTTTTTCCTCTCAGAATTGACTTATGCAAGGCATAAATTTGATCTATTGTGCTTGAAATGCAAGAGTAGAAGTATTCCAGTGAAATACTTTAGCCTCAGGTATATGGTTCTTAGCATTTTGCTTTTCTGTTTCAAAAGTAAGAGATCAGTTCCAGTGATTTAATTTCAATATGGGAGTAATTCTTACAGATCAGCAATTGCAATCTACAAAAAGTAAGCAAGAAAAATGGAGCTGCAACTTCAAGGGCTGCAATATGTGATTAGCAGACAAATTCAGCCCTGTGTAAAAACAAGTACATGCAGGTACTAGCCATGGGGGAGCACTAGATTAAAGGATGTCACTCAGGTCACAGAATTGTTTATGCATAGGTAGATATGCTCTGTAGAAGGAAGTATATCTTTATTCTCCAAATCCTGGAATGGTGCAGACATCCTCTCCAATGCACTGGGATGGACTCTGAGGCAGGAAATAGGCCACAGTCCCACTTTGTTTTCAAAGCCTTTCAGCATGACTTGCTCAGTTACTTTTTGTTAGAACTGAGCAAATGGAGGAGAGATCTATATTCATTCAACCTTCCCTTACATTTTCAGAAAATGAACATGATCTGATTCATAATTATTTACAGCATGCTGACATCCAGTTGTACTTTGAGAGGTGTGTATCTGTACTCTTAAAGTTTTCCTTTTGCTTTGTGCATTTATTTTTTTCTTTCATCACAGTCAATTTTCCTTTCTCTTAATATAATGCTGCTTTCAAGCTTTCTGGCCACTGATGCTTGTCTCTGGTTGCCCCTCATCTACTTCCCACTGTTGAGTTGCTGCTCCCAAGGGCAGAACTGCCACAAACAAATGTCAAGGGACAATGACTTTGAACTATAAGTACAGTTTCTGTATTGAAACTAAATACAGAGACCTTAGTCCTGTTTCTGTTCAAGTCAGTGGCAAACCTCCCAGTGTCTTCATTTTTAACTGGATCAGACTTTGACTGGAGTCCCAGAATACATGGGATTCTAAATTAAGGTTAGGGGTTGCATTGTGTCTCCTGCCATGTAGAA
This sequence comes from Fregata magnificens, assembly GCA_013389945.1. NCBI lineage: Eukaryota > Metazoa > Chordata > Aves > Suliformes > Fregatidae > Fregata > Fregata magnificens. The sequence goes on along the minus strand of WAAD01040913.1, from coordinate 23,162 downwards.
TTTTTCTTCACAAAAACTGGGGCACTGATTGAAAGAGGAAAACCAAAAATAATTGAATTTTGAAACAATGTCCTTCTTTATTTAATTTTCATCATTCAGAATTTTAATTCTAAAAATGTTATAATTGAATAAGTGTTACAGAGACATTCCTAATCACTGAGACAAAAACCAGAACCTCTCATGAAAAAGGGTCTGCTCAGAAAGGGGGAGAAAAGCAATTTTACCAAGCCAAAAGGCAGAGCAAAGAAGTTGGCATCACATTTGAGATATAGGGAAGAGCCTTCTCATCATGCCATTTCTCCCTTTGCAAAATAATTCCTCCTTTCTTTTTTAGTACTCTTTGGGGGAACGGGAGGCGGGGAAGCTTTTTTCATGGTTTATTAGATAGTCTCTTGTGTTCTGGTAAGTATAAGGTTCTACTCCATTTGGCAAGTAGTTAGAGACATGCTACAATCTGTTATTTTTGTAGTTTATTAGGAAATTTGATCATCTAAGATCAAGTCTTTTTCTTTGTAGTTTATGTATCTAGAGTATCCAATTTACGTTAACATGTTTGGTTATATGACCTTAAAATTTATATGTTTCAATTCCTCTCGCTCAGTAAAACTGAAATTCAGACAAAGACAGCAAAGGACAACAAAATGACAAAAACCAAGAAGATCCAGGTCATTTGAAAAATGATCTCTGGGAAATTGTTTGTTACAAGCAGTACTTGGTCCTTAAATAACATGAAAATAAACCTGAAAAAAAGAGCAGTTAATACTGCCAAATGAGTAGCTAAATGCAGTTAAATGATAATTAATGAATCATACCAAATAATTTATTACAATAATAGTATATTTGAAAATGCTGGCACCTGATGGACAAGGAATAGCACTGAAAAAATCAGTCATCTTGGAAATTAATGATTCATTATCTGTCAGTCAGAATGGAAGTTGTTTTGCTTGAAAAGCTTAAATATAAAGGATATGTTCACAGGTTTAGTCTGTGTTAAGATTTCAGTTATCATCTATCATTCTAATAAAATATAAATTAAAATACTAGTCACTTTTCTCAAAAACGTTGACAGTCAAAGACTGAATAGTTTGACATTTAACCCCTGAACTTCTGTATATCTTTAGGGTATGAATGCTACTTGGCTTTTTTTTTTAATCAAAGCACTGGATCAAGCTGGTAATGGTGGCAAAGTTGAATGACTAAAACATCTGCAACTGTGAAGTAATAAATTGCATCTCCCAAAGCCTATAGTTATAAGATCAAACAGAACCAGTGTTCCAGGAGCAGTGGGACCAAGTGTGATAGGAAGGCACCAAGCATGAATCAGGCACCAGAAAAAGAGAAGGGCTGATAATTTGTGATTTTGAATCATCTTTTCTTTGTCACTGGAGAATAAGAACACTTTTACTCTTTTTTTAAAGGTGAAATTTCACTGCACAGAGGAATAGTAGAATGCTTTAGTGGCTCTCGTTATTTCAGTTTGTCCTGTTTCCCCTTAAAAAAGCTGTCCTGGTTTCAGCTGGGATGATTTTCTTCCTATGAGCTGGTATAGTGCTGTGCTTTGGATTTAGTATGAGAACAATGTTGATAACACACTGATGTTTTAGTTGTTGCCAAGTAGTGCTTACACTAGTCAAGGACTTTTCAGCTTCTCATGCCTTGCCAGCAAGAAGCTGGGAGGGAGCACAGCCAGGACAGCTGACCCAAACTGGCCAAAGGGATATTCCATACCATATGACGTCATGCTCACTATATAAACTGGGGGGAGTTGTCTGGGGGGCAGCGATCGCTGCTTGGAGACTGGCTGGGTGTCAGTTGGCGGGTGGTGAGCAATTGCATTGTGCATCACTTATTTTGTATATTCTTTTATCATTATGAGTATTATTATTTTCCCTTCCTTGTCTGTCCTATTAAACTGTCTTCATGTCAACCCACAAATTTTACTTTTTTTTCCTGATTCTCTCCCCCATCCCCCTGGGGGCGGGGGAGTGAGCGAACGGCTGTGTGGTGTTTAGTTGCCTGCTGGGTTAAACCACAAAACAAATTCATTTTATTATTGTTGTAGACTCCAAGCTTGTTTGATCATTATGTATTTCTTTTATCATGTCCAGAGGGATAAATTTCTGACAAGATACAGAAATGTCATGTCTTCCTGTTGGCAGTTGACAAATAAGTATAGGTTTCTAACATGAACTTTTTGCCAACCAACCATCTGAATTATCCTCCAAAGTTAGGGTTAAGTGCTTCTGATAATAATAAATAGTAAAGATCTGTAAAGATCCATATAAAATTTAATCCAGCATCACAAAAAAGGAGCACAAAATAACTATTCATGATTCTAGTCCATATAGACTGATAGCTGTATTTATGCAGACTAGCACATACACATGGCTTTCTGCACAGCTCTCAGCTCTGACCATGCAAACATTGTCAACTTTGTACAAGGTCATTTCGGTTCACAAATCTTTTCAGGGTTACCGTTCAGGTTAACCGTTCAGGAAACATACAGTGTACTTCACTAGAAAGAGCATGACATACCTCTGGACACAGTAAAAACATAAACAGTGGATAATATCAAATGAATATTGAAAGAATTGGAGCTAGTTTTAGTCTTGAATGCTAAATTCTGATCTGTTTTTAGCTTCTGTTTTCAGAAAATAACTGAGCTATTGAGGTTGTATCACTATTACCATGACTATTGATGTGACCAAACATTCACCAGTAGGATAATAATTGGGTGTTTAATATAAATGAAGGACTCTAACATTCAGTGGCTGATCTGGCTCAGAGAGCACCTTTATCTCACGCTGCTTTGCAAATGTATGCTCCATTAATATATCCCAGGTGGCTCCTTAAAATGAAATGGGGAGGAAAACAAACGGAAATCCTACAATGTTAATGTTATAAAATTAGAAGAAATGGCAGAATTAAGTCCCATGACCTTTCTGATGGTGTTGGATGATACTTATTATCACATACAGTTTGTTATAGTTCTTATTTAAACAAAGCCATTAGCTAGCAAGCAACAGAATTACAGAATTGCAACAACAGCACATGAAAATGGAAAATGCTGTTTATCTGCTTTGATTAGAAAAGTTTGTTCTTTTGTCAGAAATGTTATGTACTATTTACTAAGCTTGCAATTTAACATATAGCTGTCAAGCACTTACACGTAACATATGAAAAACACAATATGAAACATTGCATACTACAAACGTTAGCAAAAAAATGGTTTAGTGCCTCCCAGGAAAGTTCCCCTGACCCAGCCTTTTAGTTACTTCACTCAGGAAATAGCTGAAGAAAATAGATGGGCTTCAGATTAGTTTTCAACAGTCAACAGTCACAGATTCTGTCAGCCCAAAGGGAGGTGAGTTATATTGTACTGTACTTTCTATCAACAATACTCAGTTTTAAGACATACAGATTTAGGAACTGTACTTAAAAGCCCTGTATTTAATCACAGACATTAAAATGGCTGCTTAGAAAAGAAAAGGTACCTTAAGAACCCACCTTCCAAATTAAAGGATAGGTTATAAATCCAAGACAATACGTTGATCACACTGTGAACAGAAATTGAGGTTGGTAAATAATGTTAGTTAAATAGAAATTACAGAAAATGAACAGTTATGCAGAGATCTATAAATCTCTGAGCTTCTTCATAGCTCATATATCAAAATAAATAAACTTCATCACTTTTTTGGTCTATCGTTCCGAACAAATCCAGAGGTACCATGTATTGAACTGTCATTTCTTATTTCCATCACTTATCGTGTCTTAACTGTAAATTATTCCCTTCATTTTTGAAGCCTCCACCATAGGAGAAATTTCTTTTGATCATCTTTCTGTTCTGCTACAAATTTTGAAGGCTTCCATTAGATCATGTCAAAGTTGCTTTATTTCCTGGGTGGATTTATGTAATAGGCAGAAAACTATATGACTTCTGTTATAAAATAAAGATATTAAACTAATCCTTTAGGAATCCTCAAGCAAAACAAGAAAGTGGCAAGTGTCGCGCTTCTGTCTGATCACCTTAAACTGTGAAAGTCTCATCCTTGCATTCAGTAAAAAAAGCAAAATGTTCTATATAGAAATAAGAAGAAAATCACATTGAAAATTCTTTGCTACTAATCTGTCAAGTGTCTACTCTACACTTGGATTCTACTGAGTAAGACCAATGCTGTCAATTTTAACTACAGTAACTTGTCATATTCCTCCCATAAACAAAATGATGGGAAGAAAGGAGTAATTTTTTAATGCAAAACTGTCTGGATTGTATCTAGACTGGTAGAGTGTGGTATCTCTCATTGTTGAGGTCAGTTTGCTGGTAGCGTCAGTGATATGGTAGAATATAATGGTTTTGCTTGCATGCGTGGCTGTGATCTGTAGCTATGCAGAGTGTCAATTTCCCATCCCAGTCCTTGGCTGCATCCCTGCCAACACCATTTATGCCAAGGGATCATCTTGTCTTCTGTGCTTCAGCATTAATTGCAAAAGTAAATAAGTAAATAAATAAATAAATAAAATGCAAAACAAGCATGCAGCACCCATTATAGCAACACTGGTACCACTGTTAGCTGTGGGAGTGATGGCTTGTCACAGCAGACAGAAACATCTTGCCTGCATGTATGGCATTCTCATCCAAACAGATGTGCACCTCATATGATTTATTTCTGTGGATGTGAGAGACTGACGTTAATAAACTATGAGCTTCTCTTCTTATCATAACCCATGCTTGGATGCAATCCTCTGAACTGTTACCCCTTGTGCCAATGTGCCTTCCCACTGTGATGAATTGTTTCATTTTGGTGAAGGCAGGATAATGTTGATCATCACATGAACGCTTGGAATGGTGTCTTTAGAGACCTCTTAATTGTGACAAAATTTTTGCAAGGAGTAGAATAAGCTGACAAGGTAAATCATTAATCCTTACACTTTTTTTCTTGCTCAGCACTATATTCTGATGGTTGCTGACACTTCTACATAGCCAGGTTTGACAGAATATGAGCAAAATACTTCCTTTTCAGTTGAGGTATGATTCCCTTTCCCCAGAAAACAGGAATTCGGCATTCAGATGTGCCTTGCATTTAGACCTCAGAACAATACCTACAAAGGCTGTATTAACCTGGAATAGATGTAATCCACAGCTTTTGAAACACTTTAGCTGAGTGAATATCTTCTGTAATCTGCATAGCACAGAACCTTCCCCACATAACTGTCTCAGCTAATGCCCTGTTCTGGGGTCAAGACTGTTGAAAATGTAAGCATTAGCTAATCAAATTGCTAGCTTATCAGATGGCTCATCATAAGTTATAAATAATGCTCCTGCATTATTCTTATGTCTCATAGGTCTAGTCAGTGTCAGTCATGTTAATGATGGTTTTTTCGCTTTCACGTAGCATGTATACAGTCTGAATAATTTCCTGGTTTACAGGTTTAATACTTTTCTTCTTTTCTTTTTCTTCCTGAATTAGTCCTAAATCTGAGTAGTTGGGATATTTCATGGACCATGTGTTTCAAGATTGATAGTGGAACCCACTTTAATCTTAAATCTCCTAGGAAACTGCCTCTGTACATAAAATACTACTTTTTATTCTGTTTATTAGATTGTATATCTTAGGAGATTCAGCAGAAACTAGAACAAGGATGATTACAAATTACTTTGCAAGCTAGTTACTAAACACGACCAAGACAAAGCACTTGTACTTTTTTGTTCACATTTATCCAACACTGAATGTTTTGTATTCCTGCTGTATATATACAGATATAGTCTGGATAGGAAATAATGAACTTTGTATTCCTAGCAAAACATTTGTGGTCAGTTTAAATTCTTATATGCATTGTTTTATAAACCAGTGTGACATTTAGGCTTAACCTGGTGACATTTCTCCTTTCTGTTTCTTTCTGTGATACCTGTTGCTGATCTTGCTGTCATGTGGGAGACTGCTTCCATGGAAACACCCTCTGCACTGTATGGTGGCTGCTTTTGATTAAGTGCATTTTTCATAAAATAATTTTTTTCTTCATTTTTATGATTAATCTGTCATGTTTCTGGATTTTCCCTTAGTATGTATATTCTCCCACCCTTGTTCACAAATACGGGGTTTCATACACAATTGCACGCTGATTTGTGTGATTCCCTCAGGCTTGTTGATGTGACTTTGCTCTCAGTTCAGGTCACAGATACTAAGTCTCTGCTTGATCTTATGCAGTATACACTGTGCAGCTTATCCAGGTCTGTTTAAAGTACCTACAGATTCACCACTGCATGTATGTACAGCAAGTTACTTGCATTTTCACTTCAGTTAAATGCAGCATTTTAAAGACGGGAAAGGAAACAGTGGTTACAAACTTCAGGACTTGAAGTGGGACAAAAAAAATATAAAAAGTAGCTTTTCAAGTGCCAAATTATTAAAGGACCCAATGGTTTTCTAGGGGACTCTCTGATTCACTGCAGGCTTGGATTTTGTTTATATCTGGAGAAAAATGAAAATGGGTCACATAAGAAGAGCACCCAGGCTCAGGGTGATATAAATGTGTTTTTTTACTCCTGGTCCATCTTCTTTGCAGTGAAGTCAAGTAAAGAAAATCCAAGGTGAAAATCCAAGGAGTCTAAATGGATGCTGGTTACACTATGAATAAGTGTAATATAAGTGGTTACGAGAATGCCAATGTACCTTCTCTTCATAACCAAGTATAAGAGGCTAGAAATTGAGAATTTTTTCTGCTAAGACCTTATATGCCTGCATTTCTAGTATTTAATATGGCACATATAGGCTCCTCAGTTCCAGAAAGAAAATGCTTCCAAACAGCAGAAGAGACCTTGTACACCATGTGCTTGTGAATATATCAGGGCCTAGAAATTGATTAAATTGTCATCCTTCCCGTTGCATGATACCAGAAGTCATGGGAATCTGGTGATAGCATTTATAAATATAATTTATGTGGTTAGTGAGTTATACCACTTTTAACAGCATATGGGGTTTTGGGGATAGCAAACCAGGCTTTGGTGTCAACAAAGCTTTCTGAAGCGATTAGCTTTTTAAAGACAGCAACAGACTAAAAAAAAAAAAAAACAAACCAGCAAACCAAAACCCACGACATTTTTAAAAAAGCAATCATGGTATTCACAAACTAAAGAAATAGTAATACCAATACTGAGATCCCTAATTATTCTTCAAGTATACCATATAGATGTTGTATACACATACAAAACAAGCAGAAATATCATAGAATCATGGAATGGTTTGGGTTGAAAGGGACCTTAAAGATCATCTAGTCCAACCCCCCTGCCACACATCGAAATTGTCATTTGAATTGTGAAGTAAAACAGTCAGAAGTTGGAAGATGCCAGAATGAAGTTTGTTCACGCAGACAGCTTTACCTGCATGTGAAAAAGCTGGCAGTTACTAATTAACATTCAGTAGAAGCTGAGCATTCCCATTTAGCTAATTTAACAATACTAAAGATAGAATTAGTTTTTCAAAACAGCTGATTAGCACTGGTAGAGTGCTCTTAAAGGCAGGTAAGTCATGAGGAAGTACTTTCCTACACATATCAGCACTTTCAGACATGGATTCATGACCCATTTCTTAGACTTTTGTTGTATGCAGCATGGACTTCGTAGGGATTTATCACGTACACATTAAATGCCTGAGCAATCTTTAGCCTTGCAACCAGCACCTCTTGTTCCACTCCATTCCTACTGGAGATTTCATATAAAGTACAGCAGCTTATCCTCTCACATTCTCTCTCTTTCTCTGGTATTTAGGTACCAGTATCTTTCCCATTCTCTGAATCCTTTAGCTTTTTGGAGTTCTAGTTAACCGACTGCCTATATGTAAGTGAAGGTAATCTATTAAGAGTGTTAAGGGAAGTGTTAGCTTTGGGCACTGAAAGTGGAGCAGCAATATAGAATATAAGAACATAGGATTGGAAGGGAGAACATACTGATTACAGGCTGCTTATCATTGCAGTTCTTTTGGTAGAGCATTGCTTGACTTCTATGGCTACACGTTGTGCAGTGGTCATACTGCACTTATCCACAGCAATTTTTCCAAATTATGCTCATGCTTTTTACTGGCTTTTCTGGATGCACACACAATGGAACTGGGATCATTTGCATCCCACCCAGCTATTCTAGCCTTATGATGCTTATGAAAGGAGAGCTTCTAACAGTGAAAAGGTGGTTTACCATTTATTAAGGATATGTACAAAGGAGATCCAAGCACTCTGAAACATGTAGGTCACACAGATCCAGACACAATCATTGCAGCTGGTTGCTATCTCTAAAATGAACCAGAGGTAAAACTTCAGATTCCAGCATTTCTGGACTATAAGAGTCTTTCTTTGGGGCAGGACTGAGGTATAGATTGCTGTACAATCTTGCTCTTGTCTACCTAATGATGACAAAGTTATAATTAATGGTAACAGGTGACATCTGGCTTTCAACAGCTGACCAGTCTTAAGTAACAATACAACAAGTTTGAGCTAAATTCTCTGACCTGGCCTGAATCCTTGCACGGGCATGAGGGTAACGAGTAGTGGAGCAGTGAAGCCCCTAGCTGCAAGGAAGGCAGCAGGAGAGGCTCTGGCACTACTGCCACTGGAGCATTCTGCATAGAAGTCTCTACTCCTATGCAGCCGATGCAGCCCAATGCACTGCATATGCCCTGCTGTGTCTGTCCACAGACAGCAAATAGTGTCTTTGGAATTGTTACTAGTCAAGCCCCGGCCAAGTCCTTTTGGACTTGTTTTGGACTGTGTTCAGCTCTAATCTGCTTTGGACTTGGAGCACAAAAGCAACTGGTCTCAGAAGGCAGAAAGTCATAACAGAGTCCTTGACAGCTCCTTCCTTCGTGCTTCAGTAAAAACACTCTTGTCTCTTGACTTTAAAATAAACTGACAAGAGATGGTCTGCTTAAAGTGCCACACATTTCTGCGCGCACTGGTGGTGTGCGACTAGTCAAGTGCTTTTCTTCTGGCTATTTCTCATTGCTGAAAATCTGCAGGGGGAGTAATTAGAAAAAAAATTGTGAACACGAATGGTGTTTAAGGCCCATGCTAATAGCTCACTCATCCCATCTGCTTAAGAAAACCATCCCTCCAGTAAATTCATTTTTAATTTGAAGAGGACCCCTGGTTCATTCACATGACAGTCAGTCATTTTTAATTATGTTACTGAGACTGTGCTGGGTTTTTCTTGCCCTTCTGGGGTGGTACCCCATTTCTTCACCAGGGCTGACTCTCCTAGACTCTTCATTAGGAAGACAGGGCCTCAAAACACAATACACAAAGCAGACCTGTTAGCTTTTTTTTTTAATGTAGGGTGGGTTTTTTCCTAAAAATAAACTCATCTACTTCCCTCATTTCCCAACTGTCACACAGAGACACTTTTAGCATCTGTTGGTATTAGGAAGCTATAAATAGGGATATCTATCTGGGGAACAAAACAGGGAAAGAGTTTTTTCCCCTCCTCCTTTGAAATAGATGGGAATAAAAAGCCTATTTGAAGGAAGAGAGTAAAGGAAGGAGTGATGAATATGTATGTGTACATTTTCTTCTAAACAAAGATAGCAAATAGTCAGTTAGAGATATACTGCTACTGCACTTTAAAAAAAAAGTTCTTCCTGCCAAACTCCAGGAGTCGCCACAGATATTTTGATCCCACCGAGCATTTTGCATGGGTATTTATTGGAAAAAAACATGCACAAACTAAGAAATTGTGTTCTCCTGCCTACCTTCAGCTTCAACATTCTGTGTGGATTAGACAGTTGTACATGGACAGCGTATTTGTACTAGGCTTTTGCTGATTAGATGGTCAACAGTAGCATTCACACAGCTAGCTCTCTCCTATTGCAGTCCAAAGAGTATTCTCCACCACAATGACAACGTGCTCTGCAATAAAGTCTGCTTCATGGGAAGGTATCATCTCATCAGTGTGACTGATCATCCCTATGTGTAACAGGATATTTCCATTGGAGTGCTATGGGAAATGCAACAGAAGACAATCAAAAGCATCTGGATTTAAGGGATCAGCGGGGACAAGGAGAGAATCAAGATCTCAGATTCAGATTAGTCATTTCTTGCCTGGCTATTGTTGTTTCCCAGATACTACCTTGTGCTGCTTTGCCAATGACTGCAAAAATGCAGAGATTTGTGGAGTGGTAGTCAAGATCTTCACAAGAGAGATGACACAAGCTTTGCATATCAACTACTGCACAACTAAGGATATTCTTAGTACCACGATCAGGAGGCTCTGTCCCATGGGCAGCTGCAGCAGTGAAAGGAGGAGGACGCTGAGTAGCCATTTGCTATTTGACTTGTATTCCTTGGCACAGTTCTTTTTACGAGTTTAGTTAGTAGGGAGAGTTACAGGCTGGAGATGTCACATAACCTTGTAAACTGTAAAGTACTTTCTCCCCCTTCATTATCACTCTGGCTCCACTGGTTGAATTAAAAGGAAGTGGTCATCTTGCTCAGTTTTCTAAAAGTTTGTTTATAGATGCCTAGTCTGAAGAAAGCCTCTTTATTAGACCTTGGTTTGGATCCTGGAAAATAATTTTATTCAATTTCAAGAATTAAACTGAGACAAAACATTAAAGAAAGGTGCAATTGAAAGACTGAAAGGTATTATAATTCTAGGACAAGACTCCAGACTGTTGAACAGTCCTTTGTGCAGTGAACAATTTTATCCAGGAGAAAATGGAAGAGAATCTCCCCAAGGGTTCACCAGCAGTACACAGACTTTCAAGAGTCATAAGCGACAAGTGGTCAGAGCTGCCTTAAGCTACTTTTTGTAAGAGAAGAACTGATTTTATTATCTTAAGCCTCTACCTTATCAAAACTTGGTTGTGATATTTTCTTTATATTTTGCATTGTGTTTCAGGAAATATCTTGTGACTATGGTTTGAATATGAAATTAATATTTCATGATATATTATGGAGCATTATGATTTTTAATAAAACTTGAAGCTTATTTATGCAAGGGAAGTATGCTTTCATATTGTGGGATGTGTGTTCCTCTGGAAGTTTTTAATAAAATATTACTAAAAACATACAGATCACATTTCAACAAAACTAGTACTTTATATAAAAGTGCAAATAAGATCTCATTACTGTAGATAGTTTTGCAGAAGTGCAGGCAGGTGAAACAACAAGGTGAGAAGAGCCAAGATTTTAAAAATATATTTATTACCTAGAAGCATAAGTGCTCACACCTTTGCCCTTGTAGTTTAAAGTCATATACAACTGTGCACTTACCGCCTATCTGCTTTCCTGGCATCTTCTGGGTTGGACCCCCACTTTGGTCTGTGCATTCAGAGCTGCTGTTCTCTTTACCTTACACTGTGGTCTGTGGAGGAAGGGAATTGTGAACCACTGGGACCAATAGAGTTTGGTGCACAAAATAACCTCCAGATTGTGACAAGATTCTGCCTCATCAGCCCCTGTGTCAGGATGAGGCCCTGCTTACTCTGCTTCTTAGTTCAGAGAAGCGCTGTGTAATCCTGGCCTTCTTAGTCTGGCAGTTCTCCAAACAAGCCCTCCTTTCCTGTCTGACCCCTCAAAGAGGTTGATAAAGACCCTATCCTCACAGGCTATGCTTGGTTCAAAGCCCATGGGATAACAGAAAAGCAACAAACAACTAGATTTTTTTCTTACTTCTTATGATATCAAACACAAATTATTTTCCCTATAGTTTGGAGATGTTAGTGTCCATAGACTTCCCAGTATTAGAAGATCATGGAGGAGGTTAATTCTATGATGGGTGGCCTGGTTTTTTTTTGTGATTGCTGATTTAAGAGGGTCTAACACTTTGAAAGTTGCAGGGCTAGACAGTGGCTAGGTTTTCTGGATAAAAACTGAGCAACAAGATGGAAGGGCATGAACTGCCAGAGCAGAATATGATCTAGGGCATTATAAAGATTATTGGAACATGACAGAAGAGCAATTGTGGTGATAAAGCATGCATTGAAGAGGATGTGCTGCTTTGGAAACAGAGAAATGGAAGTTAAAGCAGTAGGTTAACACGTATATTTATAGATGGGCTATTAAGAGTTAGGAAGGAAAGCACAATAAAACTGAGCCAGCTAAAATAAAAAGCATCAAATTATTTTTTGGGGGAGGCCTAGTAAAAACATTTCTACTAGAATAATACTGGGAGTCTGGTACAAATTGCTGTGTCAAATTTGGAAATTAATAGAGATTTCTCTAAAGCTGTAAAGGAATAAATACTGACAGGAGTTGATTTGTGAGAAACAAACTGGAGAATAAGTTCTGCTGACGATGGTAGAGCCTAGACGCTCCTCAGTGTTACAGGTGATAGGATTTGGGGATTTTTTCTTTTCTTGTATCAAATAGTGGCTGAACTGAGAAATTGTGATGTTAGTTCAGACAGGCTGGTATAAGAGACAAGGAGGTGGGAGAAGACTAGGTCACAGAAAATAGTTGTGGCTTGATTCAGTTTAAACTGAAGTTAATGTGAGTCAGATCAAACTAAAGGTAAGGACAAATCTGAATAAATCTGTGAGTAAAGTTCCATATTTCAAAAGAGTGAACTCAATAATACTTAAGGAAATAGCTAGTAAAGTCAGCTGTATTGGGGAGCTGGATATGGAAAGGTTTGCATTTCTTTAAACCAGAAATGCTAAAAATTTCAGTAAACTGTGTGACCAGTGTGAAAGAGCTCTAGAATGGATGTACGAATAACCTTAAAATCATATTAGCAGCTAGCCAAGACTGGACTAAAGAATGTATTAGCCCTGTTTCACAGAATTTGCCTGAGCTACAAGCTGAACTCAAACAAAAGTCCTTCTCAAAATGGGATTACCTACAGCACATAATACAAGTCTGTCTGGTGTCATTTCTAGACGTGCTTGAAAACTCTTGTAAATATCAAATGCTACACAATTACAGAAGTCTCAGTGGTAATCTAACGCTAACAACCTTATTAAAAGTTCAAGCCCTATGGCTAGCAGAGGTCATCAAGTTTTGCAGCAGTTTAGATGTTTAGTATCCATTTGGGTAACTAGCTATTAATAAATATAAATGCTGGCATACACAAGTCATAAAAATTGACAGTCAGGAAAAATATAAGAAAAATGCGGAGTCAATACAGTATAATTTTACAGTAAAATATCATTTTACTGGGTCATAATTCAAAGAAATTGTTATACAGCATTGTGAGCAAGCATTATACCATCAGAACATCTAATTTCTGTTTTTCATATTGTTATGGACCTATTCTCTGGCTTCTGGCATAATTTATCCCTTTGTTGCACCTTCTTTTCCCTTTCTGGATGATAGATGTGATGCTGTGATTCTTCACATAGGATGGTGGAAACTTTGACCAGAAGAAACTGACAAAATAATGTAATGGCGAGAACTAGAACATCACGCTTTGAATGAAACACAGGTCTTTGTAACTTAAGAAAACACTGAGTTTCCCATTGTGTGTTTTCAGAATATGTTAAACGTTACACATGAAAATGTCCATGCCCTGTAAAAATGATGGAGGTTTTTGGATTTTGTAAGAGGAGGAAGTGTCTGGAGTTAGACAACTAGAATGAAATGATGAAACATCTAGCAGCATGGCTTCAGCTTTTCCTCCATTAGCAAGACTAGCAGCAAAGCTCTGCAACAAATTCTAGTATCCATACGCAGAAAATGTGGATAAAGTGAAGAGAGAAAATAGACAGAAGAATGAATGCCTTATAGTCTGGAGAAGCCCTTTATAAGGAAAGCCTAAAGGCTGTTTTCCTTAGTAAACAACCTATTAAGACATATATGTATGTTTCTGTGTGTGATCAAAACACACAGAATATGTCTGCCAATTCCACCTTTCTGGTTTTATCTTTTAATGATTTTTAAAATTATTTCATGTAGCAGACTGAGTTTGATCTTCACTTACTCAGACAGACCATTATAGAGCCACTGCAAACCAGTTATTGCATGAGGCAATTTTTTAGTCTTTCTTCCTATAGTAGAAAAACATAAAATAATATACAGTAACTAAAATTGGAAATTCAACTTACACATATTAGAAATGTAGAATAATTTTGGTTTGATTTTTTCATAATAAGGGTAACTATCCATCAGAAATCTTAACTCAAGATATAAGGAACACTGAATTATTACTGGAGAACTGTATAATGGACATACTGTACCACAACTGGAAATTTGGGGGCTTGAAGCAGGAACCTCTGTGGCCATTGTGATGCAGAAAGTTATGTTAAATTATTGCAATAGTCCTTCATGTCTGTCATTCTGTATATGTGGGCCATGACAGCAGGCACAACAGAACCCTATGGACCCCTCAGGGAAGATGAGCCATTTTGCAATACTGGTTTCTGGGATCTTTCACAAAGGAAAAGCAGAGTTGTAGAGGAGCACTTCCGTCCATTCTTTCCTGCAAGGGTCTGTGGGTATGTTGACAGTAGTTGCTGCTTTTCCCCCCTATTCTGGGGCAAAATCCCTTCCTTTTTTTATATGAAAAAGATTATTTCCTCTATGAAAAAAGGTCCTTTTAAACACTTAAAATAGAACCACAAGGACCCACCGGTGTGCTAATGAGGAGGAAAGAAATAATATAGGAAAGATATTGCTAAGAAGAAAGGGTAGGGGTGAGAACTCCAGGTTTAGGTAAGGACTCCAAAGAGATAGTGTGGGGAAAAAAAGACTGTAACAAAAGATGGCAGAAGTCCTTAAAGTTGCTATGACACAAGGAGCAACTGCAGATATGTCTGATAATTGGCTCAAGATAGCTTTTTTATAGAATCTGAAAACTGCCAATGATTAAAATCACTAGGGTTCTAATTGCCCATTTAAAAAATTATATCAATACAGTAAATGAACTCCTAAATGCCTGAAGAAGCCTTTTTTTTTTTCGCTCCTCCTTTTCAGGGTTATAAAAATAGCTGTCCAAAAATAGCATTGATGGATCTGGCTCATAGATAGGTTCTTTGCTGTTGTAACTATAACCAGCTGCTTGACTAAAATTGACACTGATTTATTAATCAGAGGAAGGTCAGTAATAACTTGTCCTCTTCCTCCTTAGTATTATCTTCAAGTTTACTGTCAGGTCTCACAGAGATTTTCACTACATTAACTATACATTATGGTCTTGGTAAGAAATACATTGGAGTCTGCTAGAGATTTTTCGCTGATTACTTTTGGATCAGGCTGAGCTGGACTTTGCAGAGATGTCATTTGGCATCTGTCCATGCCACAAGCCATACTGTGCTGTAGTCTTTGAAAGTATTCTAAATGTTTCTTGAGCACAGGAATGTCTAAATCCACAGAATTTATCTAAGAAAGAACATTCTTGGAAATGCTTTGTGGATGGAAATACTAGAAACATTTTCCAAATAAAATATTCTGTATCTGTAGATTCCACGAAAAGAATGCATGAAGGCCCTCCTCATATTAGAATATTCCTGACCAACCTGCTCTCCTTCTATGATCAGGTGACCTGCGTAGTGGGTGAGGGCAAGGCTGTGGATGTTGTCTACCTAGACTTTAGTAAGGCCTTTGACACTGTCTCCCACGGCATTCTCCTGGAGAAGTTGGCAGCTCATGGCTTGGATGGGCATACTCTTTGCTGAGTAAAAAACTGGCTGGATGGCCGAGCCCAGAGAGCGGTGGTGAACGGAGTTAAATCCAGTTGGCGGCCGGTCACAAGCGGTGTTCCTCAGGGCTCAGTTCTGGGGCCGGTCTTGTTTAACATCTTCATCAATGATCTGGATGAGGGGATTGAGTGCACCCTCAGCAAGTTTGCAGATGACACCAAGCTGGGGGGGAGTGTTGATCTGCTGGAGAGTAGGAAGGCTCTGCAGAGGGATCTGGATAGGCTGGATCGATGGGCCAAGGCCAACTGTATGAGGTT
>WAAD01040912.1:3046-14340 GCA_013389945.1 Fregata magnificens | reverse complement strand
AAAATGTCCACTGAGTTCATTTATTCCATGACTTTGGGCTCCATCTGTCATGGTGGTCACTCAGGACAGGAGAGGTGGTGTGTTGCGTGGAGTTACTGGGCACTAAAGCCAGCTCAGGTCCAGTCACTGCTGCACTTGCAGTTCATCAATCTGCTTACACCTCCCACTGTCTTGCTTGCAATCACTTTCTACCTCTAGGAATATCCCTTCACACATCCCACAGCCAAAAACCTGGGTGGTTGTGTGCTTGAACAGGAGCTCTGTCTGTGTGGCTTCATTGGTTCTACCAGGTGCAAGAAGCTCCGGAGAAGCAGAGGACACTGATTTTTGGCAGGTGGTCACCATGCTTCCACATATCTGCCTGTTGCCACATGCCTGCCTGCTGGGAAATATATACGCTCATCCATTGCAATCAGTTGGGCTGATTGTTTTCGCCTGCTTAAATATCCCATGCTGCCGGGTGCAGGCTCTCCCCCTTGCTGTTTCTTCCAGTCTGGGGTCAGTTGCTCAGGGAACACCCCCTGTTCTGAAAAGCCTCTCCTTGTCCATGTGTATCCCTCGTGTCCCGCCACTGCTTGCTCTTGCCGCTGGTGGTGCTCCTTGCGCTGCTCTGGCATCCTTTGCAATCTTCATCTCACACTGATGCAATTTTGGGCAAATGTAATTTTGTGCACAGTTAGAACTGTTGTGTCTTTGTATTGCTGTGACATCTAGAAACCTTGGTCAGGGCTCAAGACACTCTTGTTCTTGGGCCAGACAAGCATATTAACTCCACAGTGCCGTATCTTATTTCTTTGCTCTCGTTATGTCTCTTTTAATGATGAGACACAGCGGGCTGGGCCATTCAGTCCAGTTAAGACCCATAGGTTGCAGCTTCTCTTGCCCCAGCAATGGTAGCAGTAGTAGTCAGTTAATATTATTGCAGGAGCTGACAGTCTTCGTTGCACATCAGGAGCCACAGTGCCAAGCAGGGAGCAACCACAGAGCAAAGGCAGTTCCTGCTTTGGGAGACTGCAAGGTAGCAGAAAGAGGAGGGCTTTGGCAGATGGGAAAGCACAGGGAAGCTGTAGGAAGGCACTGGCTAAAATGACAGAGCATTCACACTCACAACAGCACACTGGCAGTCTACCACTGTCAGATTGCCCACAGACAACTGCAAAACGAACCATGCCTCCACAAGTCGCCTTGTGGTTCTCCCAGCCATCACCCGAGCGCACAAAAATCAACCAGCAGGTAGGACAGAACCAGAAGTCTGCTTAAATGCATCCTTATAAATGCAGAGATGGGAGCAACTGAGCAGGGCTGGTACCCAGGGACGTGCTGAGCTCCCTGTGGCCCCAGGTGCCTTGTCACCATGAACCATGCTCGAAGAATATCCCAGAGAAAATAACCACGGTCCTAAAAAGTCCTCTGGCCTCCTGAGTACGCAGCAGGGACAGCCACTGCCCTAGAAAATTTTGTCAGTGACACCAGAAGTAGCAGTTTAAAAGGGGACCTGATTCGTTGACGTTTGTTCTGTGAAATCTCACACTGATGCAGTTTTGGGTAAACGCACATAGATGAAGTCAACCCACTTCTACTTCAGGTAAAATAGCATTTATTTATTTGCCATGCCACAAACCAGGAGAATTAACCTGCTTTCTTGTTTAGCCCTGCATGATAGGCCCAATCAGCTGATCCAGAAGCAAGAGGTGATTTTTGCAAATCGACATGGATAAGTCAGCCAGCTCCATTTCTGCAAGAATCCTAAAAGACTGAAACTGCACCATGAGATAGTCAAAAGGGATGATAGCAAAATAAAAAAGACAGTAGCTGGAGACTCAGTAAAAAAAATGATAGACACAAAATGGCTTTGTGCAGTGTTTCTGATGCCTTGGCTTAGTGCTGTGGCTTAGTGGCCAGGATGGGAAAGCAGGATGGGAAAGTGGCTGGGATGGGTTGCATCCTTGGCTCCAGCCCAGATCAGCCTTTGATGTGACGAAATCCCTGGAAGAAGCTGTAAAGAGGATTGTCAATGAGGGCGTACTCTGTTATACTGCCAGCACCTGACCCCGCATGGCAATGGGGTCCTCTTGCCAGACCTGCTGCTGTGGCGGCTCCCAGCAGGGACACACAACATGCATACCGCAGATATACAACATACCATGTCACTTGAGCCGTGGGGTGGAGGGAAGACAGCATTGTGCTCCTTCAGCATTGCTCCAGCCTCTTCCAACTCCTCCACTGTCTTCAAGATGAATGGGAAAGCGCCAGAATTCAACATTAGGGTGCTGCGCGTCCCCTGACAATGATGTACTGTTATTGCTTCAAACACAAAAGGGAGCTGCGGTGTTTGCACGTGAGGCTGCTGAGCTAACTGCAGCAGTGCGTGCTCTCATCCTCCTAAGAAATCGTATACAGCTTTACTTGTAAATCCCCTGTGACTCACTACACTCATGAGCAGATTTATTTTACCATTTTTGATGTCAGGTACAATCATCTAAATTATATTTACATGAGTCCTAGGCTTCTGCTATGCAAAGGATTTCCAACATATTGAAGCAAGCCTGATAACTGCTTAGGGCTAAGCAGTATTATCTGATTTTTTTTTAGTGTCTCAAGAATAGTAATCATACATTACTTTGCAGTAAAGCCATTATATAATGACCCATCTGTGGAAGAAGAATTCCCATGAACCTAGTGGTAAAGAGACGACCCATTTTAGCTGCCTATCACTTCCACGTGAAGTGGAAGAGCATGGCTATGTTGCCCAGAACTGCCTCTGCAGGAATACTGGTAAGGAGAAGCACGTGGATGGAGACTGGTTTGCTTGAATAACATTTAGTACGGATAGGCTGCATCGTTATAAATATCTATATCTGTTTAGATTTACCTCTGTGGTCACTGAGGGATAGCAGAAGCATATAGTGTCATGTGCAATTACAGACTCCATCCCTCTCTGTATGGGAGGAAGCAATGCAGCTTTCATTAAATGTCTTTTTATCCCAAGCTAAGAACTGTACACAACTGATCAATAAACTGGAAAGTAAAATATATCTTTTATTCAAATTAATAAAAACTCAAACTGAAGTATAAGCACAAAGGGTCAGACTGTGATGTCCTTATGGACAGAGAACATCACTAAATGCAGTTCGGTGGAAGTGAATAGCGGATGCAAGGGAGCTAAGGGGTTAGTCAGTGTCAGTAAAGCACCACAGTTAGACAAAATCACAAGAAAAAGAAAGAGAGAAAGAAGGACAAGTGAAGGGGAGAAGTCTGATATAGTACTGCCAGGGTTGTATGGAACTGGATGGGTTTTCCTCTGCAGAGGTGTGTGAGACACTTTTCCAGATATTTGGTGCCTTGGTACACTGACTCCCCTCTCTCAACAGATTTTCACAAAGATGCCCCATTTCAGATGAATCCATCTGAAGCTATATGATATGTTTGTTATATGCATGTATGTTATATACAGCTATAAGGTATATACTACAGAATATATACTGCATGTTATCTGCTTTACAGTGGCCAGAATAACCTGTAGAAAAACAGCAGTGACCCTTTAGGACTTCCAGTCAGTTGGGTAAGTCAATAAAAGGTAATACATTTTTTTCCTGCCCTTGCAGCACATGGAAGAAGGATGCAACTTCTCAAGACTGAAGTGGCTCTGCAACTTGTTTCCTTTGCTACTGTCTGAGTTTCTACAGGCAGGTTGACTTACCTCTGACTTGTACCTCTTGCAAGGTAACTGTTGGTGATGATGTAAATAACTCTTCCAGCTGCTCTGTGAGGTGCTCTTTGAGTTGGCTGTACTTCCAGGTGTTCATAAGATTTTGGTTTGTTTGTTTTAGGGGTATTTTTTGTTTTGCAATTTCCTTCTTTTGGCTCGTAAGTATGATTTATAGCTTGCTTTGTTTTTATGCAAGAGCAATTATTCATTTCCTTTCTGCATGAAAACTTTCATCTGCTCTTTTGTGGCTACCTTCCTCTTCAGGACTGCAGTTTCAGATTCAAGAGGTCTTAGCAATAATAGTTAAAATTATCAACTGCTGGTCAGCAGTTACAAGACACAGGACACTAGGGCTAGATGCAAGCTGCAGTGCTGATGAGGGAAAACAGCTGAATAAACAATGCCAACCATCCCCTACTTACTGCTATGTGAGCCAGATATACACAGGGGGCAGGGAGGACTGTCTGGTGCATCTCTAAGTGGATGTGTATCTTCCCATGGAGAAGGCCTTAGACTGATGTACTGGGTCTGGCTGAGGGGGAGCTGGTTTTCCCCCTGCCAGCCTGCTGTGCTTTGTGTTGGTGGCTGGAGGCGGCACCAGTGTTTTGGTTGTTGCCAGGCAGTGCTTGCACAGCCTCGAGGCTGCCTCTCCAACATTCCCCCCACCCCGCTGTGGGCTGGGGGTGGGCGGGATCTTGGGAGGGGGGCGGCCAAGACAGCCGACCTGGGCTGACCAGGGCTATTCCATAGCATGTGATGTCTGCTCAGGAATAAAAGCTGGGAGGAAGGAGGAAGTGGGGGGCATTCATTTTTTGGGACGTTTGTCTTTGGGAGTAGCTGCTGCACGTGTTGGGGCCCTGCTTCCCGGGAGGTGGCTGGGTGTCGCCTGCTGGTGAGAGGTGGGGAGTGGGATCTTTGTTTGCCTTTTCCTTTTGTTTCCGCACGTGGCTTTTTGTTTTATTAAACTGCCTTTGTCTTGACCCACGAGGTTTCTTTCCATCTCATTTTCTCCCCCTGTCCTGCTAAGGAGGTGAGTGATAGAGCGGCTTGGTGGCACCTGGCTTCTAGCCAGGGTCAACCCACCACAACTGATCATTTGCAGGGCTTGATAAGCCTTCATTTGTTTGAGGAGCTATTCTCTTTAACCAAGAGAAGATGTTAAGGCAGGACCTCAGTACACAAACAGTACATGATGCTAATCTCCCCTGTGTTTATTTTACACCAAACTGACTGCCTTCATTTTGTATGTCAAAGACAGACATCGTCCTTTCCTATCCAGCTCAGTATGCACTACCAGCAACTGCCAGCATTGCCCCTGAAGATGACTGGTTCATTGAGAAGTCTTTTGAAATTGTCCCCCTGTGCTGGTTTTGGCTGGGATAGAGTTAATTTTCTTCATAGTAGCTAGTATGGGGCTATGTTTTGGATTTGTGCTGGAAACAATGTTGATAATACAGGGATGTTTTAGTTATTGCTGAGCAGTGCTTATACAGCATCAAGGCCTTTTCTGCTCCTCACACTGCCCTGCCAGCAAGTAGGTTGGAGGTGCACAAGAAGTTGGGAGGGGACACAGCTGGGACAGCTGACCCCAACTGACCAAAGGGATATTCCNGCTGTGTGGTGCTTAGTTGCCGGCTGGGGTTAAACCACGACGCCCCCAAAAGCTTTCTCATTTGCCAGAAAGCATAAACTCTGATTTCTCTTAATGACCATGCACAACTGCAAGTATAATTGCCTGTGACAAAAATAACCTTCTAGCACCCAGCCCCAGCTTTTAACTCTGTAGCCATTTCTGAAGTGTAAGCCACAGATATTTACAGTTCTGCTGCTGAAAGGTTTGGAGGTCAGTGTGTCCTTCTGGGTTACAGCCTACAAAATCCAAAAGAACTGAACATTTTACCCTTCCCTAAGACAAAATCCCCAAGTGAAAAGAGCCAGCAAGAGACCTAAAAAAAAATAGATCTGGGACATGCAATTGAAGGTGAGTTTGTCTCTAATAGCTCCAGAAGCATACCTCATGCTTGTAAGCCTATGGAAAGCGTTTATGAATACCAAAGGTTTGGGGCGACACACTTGAGGACTTGGCAAACATGGTTGGTTAGTGGTATGGTACTAGCAGTTTCACAGAATGAATCTTCGCATTGAAGCAACTCAGCTCCCCGTTCTGCTGCTTACAACGCACTTTGCAAAACTTGCGTCCGCAGTGTCCATGGACGAAGAAATTACATCACGTAGAGGTTGAATGATTTTCCCTCACTCACGCAAAGTCAGAAACAGACCACAGGAACATCTGATTCATCTTCCTGGCTCGAACCATCAGATGGCAGTTCCTTGGAATGAAGAAAACAGGCTGCTTTTTCAATAGGAGGTCATTATTGTTCCACCACAGGGAAGATTGTAAAGCCGTTGTTCATGGTGTTTGTAAACCATTAAGAACACCATTTTAAGAGGTCAATAAAATGTGAACCATCATTATGAAATGCAATCCTCTGTGCCTTTCTGAAATCATGCTATTTTTCTCCCTCTTCTTACTGTCTCTAAGGAGTTCTCCCACAGGCCCTGTAGATAGATTTGCTATTTTAGACAAATGGTTTTGTGAGGGGTCTTAGAAAATAAATGCAGTGGTCAAGTCTTACTCCCTGTATATGTGCTTCTGACTGCCTACGGAACCTGCCATAAGTCAGCACAATAGTACGCTAACTCCTGACAAAGGCCAAGATTTGACTAACCAAGTTCTTTGATAAACTTTGAGAGAGACTGCACAGAATATGGTGTCATCTTTCTTTCCCTAAGTGCTCAATTGAGTCAGATTTAAAACAAAGCAGGTGAGGGGAAGTAAAAAAAAAATATCCCAAGCCCATGACCTAAATAAGGAAATAAAGAGAAATGAGTAGAGCAAGGAATGTTTTTAATAATGCAGGGATCCAGTTCTTCAAGTAGAAAGAAGTTTAATCGATTTTAAAATATTTAAACTAGGTAATCTATTGTAGGAAACATTTCAGATAATTCATTCCATTAAAAAAAAACAAAACAAAACCCAAACATTACCAGAGATGTGTGTGTGATGGAAACCTGGAAAGCTTTAAACCCAGGATGGTGAGGGTTTCATGGTAGGCTGCTGGTTACTTTCTGGGCCAATGCTTCCTAACATTTCCTGGATCCAACTTTTTTCTAATTCTGTTGCCAGCTGCACTATAAGCATTAGGAGTGAGCATGCTGGGTCAAGGGGGCTACCAAGGTGACCGAGTCAGGCCTTCAAGGAGGTATCAGCATATGAATGGCACCAGGGAACCAGAGGCTTTCTGGAGGAAAGCATCGCCTCCTAGACAGAGAGGAGATAGGGAATGCTTCAGGGACACTGGTGTTTTCCTTGGATGAGCTGGCCAGAACTGTGCTAAGTTCTTTGTATCTGGGTGCTGATAGATACCTAATATTCACAAGATGACTTTGGGCTTGTAAGCTGACCCCCTGCCTTTTATTTGGTCTCTGGGATTTCTCTTTCTTTCCCATTCTTTTTTTTCTTCCCCTTCTCTATTATTTCTGAGAGAGAGAGAGAACAGTGCCATTTTGGGTTCCGAAACGCCGATCTTTGAAACTCATAGTAGCTCCCCTGGACTCCAAAGAGAACAAGATTAGGGCAGTTATCTTGTACTCAGTGGGAGCAAATCATGGAACCAGATTACAATCTGGGGAGCTGCAAGCAGCTCTTTCTGGCTCTATGCATATAACTATGCCTGACTGCTCCTCAGATGCTGTGGAAACCTCTCTGCACATTTAGCTATTCAGATCAGAAGTAGACAAGGAATGAGAGGATGACAAGAGATTCACTGTTTCCCCTCCTTCCCACCACAAAGAGGGGACATTCATTTCCAGGGTGTATAAGCTGTCCAGAGGATAGACTCATCCTGCAGAAGAGGCCATAACAAGAGTCATTAGGGCTAGTTTGGCTATGAGAGGTCGTACTCTGAGGATCCACTGGCATGTGAAGTAACACCCACAGTCCTTCCATTGTGCGGCATACTCTCCTCTTCATGTTTTGCTTTCATTTCTCATTCATCATGCTAAGAAGGAAAACATTTGGACACAGCTCAATTGCAAATAATGCCTTTTATTTACACGTGCACACATGAGCCCTGAGCAGATTCTGGTGATTTCTGCAGTGTAAGAAAAAGAAACTCAATCAAGGTCCCAAGCTAGTAAAAGAAGTGCAATGCCATATCTTTGTAGCATCAGAATAATTGGTGGAAAATCATTCCGAAAAAGTATAACTTTCCTGGAAGAAGGGTTTTCTTCCCTCTTACAGCTTCCTGTAGGTTCTTCTATGGAAAGTCTTTGGACTATAAGGGAAAAGATTTTAAGGAAGCAGAGGGCCGAGGCCAATTGTATGAGGTTTAACAAGGCCAAGTGCCGGGTCCTGCACTTTGGTCACAACAACCCCATGCAATGCTACAGGCTTGGGGAAGAGTGGCTGGAAAGCTGCCCGGCCGAAAAGGACCTGGGGGTGCTGGTTGACAGCCGGCTGAACATGAGCCGGCAGTGTGCCCAGGTGGCCAAGAAGGCCAACGGCATCCTGGCTTGCATCAGGAATAGTGTGACCAGCAGGAGTAGGGAAGTGATCGCGCCCCTGTACTCAGCACTGGTGAGGCCGCACCTCGAGTACTGTGTTCAGTTTTGGGCCCCTCAGTACAAGAAGGACGCTGAGGTGCTGGAGCATGTCCAGAGAAGGGCAACGAAGCTGGTGAAGGGTCTAGAAAACAAGTCCTATGAGGAGCAGCTGAGGGAACTGGGATTGTTTAGTCTGGAGAAGAGGAGGCTGAGGGGAGACCTTATCGCTCTCTACAACTACCTGAAAGGAGGTTGTAGTGAAGCGGGTGTTGGACTCTTCTCCCAAGAAACTAGCGATAGGACGAGAGGGAATGGCCTCAAGTTGCGACAGGGGAGGTTTAGATTGGACATCAGGAAAAATTTCTTTACCAAAAGAGTAGTTAAGCATTGGAACAGGGTGCCCAGAGAGGTGGTGGAGTCGTCATCCCTGGAGGCATTCAAAAAAGGTATAGACGTGGCACTCCAGGGCCTGGTTTAGGAGTCATGGTGGTGTTGGTTGACGGTTGGACTTGATGATCTTAGAGGTCTTTTCCAACCTTAATGATTCTATGATTCTATGAAAAGACATAACTCATCTGTCAAATGTAATGCCATTTGTCTTGTAATCATTGTATTTGGGAGCCGCCTTTGCTTGCTAAAATTTTCTGCTGGGTTCGGTTATTTTGAGGGATGAAGTAATCTACATTAGGCATTAGCAAAATGATGAAGTCATCTACATTTCCCTGAACCTTTTGCTTCGCCACCCTGTGGCACATCCCCTGCATGATGAGACAGTGAAGAACAGCTGGCATAAGTGGAATAAAAGTCTCTTGTACACTGCAGTAAGAATGTTTCTGTTTGCCTGCTTTCAGATGTGGGGTGTTAAATGCATTTTGGGGCTGCCATTAGAAGCTAAGCACTCAGCACTTGCAGCTCTTCAGCTGAATCTAATGCTCATCTAATGCGCAGTCTTTAGCTCAGGCAAAACAGCCCTGAGGAACCAGATGCTCTGCTGAATTGTAATCAACCTGATGCTGCAGGAGCAAACTCCTTTGATGAACAGGAAGGTGGTGAGGTTGTTTGTTCTTCTAGAGTGTTTGTTACTCAGGTATTTTTATTACTTCCATTTGGTCTTTGTTCAGAGTTCACCCCCTTCATGTTATTTTGGTGCTGATCAGAACTAATCCCTTTCAAAAATTTCCTCTTCAACCCCTTGAACAGTTTCTGAACTGAGTATCAAATCCCATGAGCAAGCACAGATATTTTCTTCTAGACTATAGGTAGATGCTAACCTGTAAGTGCTACCCAAAGTGTAATACCGTGAGTTAGTCTCAGGGGCTTGCCTGGTGGTCAAAAGATTTAAAAGAAAATATTTCTCTAGTTACTTCATAATCACATTACTCAGAAGTGCTTTGGAGCCAAGCATAATTTATAGGATCAGTCAGGTCCAAAAAGCGTTCCCGGGAGATGCCAAGCTCCGGTTTAGGAGAATCAGTGAGCCACCTTCTTCATGGCGGTGTTGACAAACTCTGTCAGTAATGGTGCTCGTAGGTATTTTTCATCAGCTATGGCTGGAATGGGTTTGACTTGCATGTGGTGACTCTGATTTCTTTCAGCACTTCTCTGATGCCTGGCTCTGTTAATGTGCTGAAATCTGGAAGAAGGGGAAACATATCCTCTCGTGTGCTTTCGGTGTGGTTGCTCCCACATGAAAAGGGTTTCTGCAGTGCCAGGGATGCCTGACACATGTGTCTGCCAGTCCCTGACATTGTGCAAAGCTGATTTCTGGAGAGACTGGGGAGCACTGAGGGCTGACAAGTGGATGTGGAGGTCGGGACAGTCTGGACTGTGGGAAGGAATTTAGCTGCTGCAAAGGCAGAACTGAGACATCTCCCTGCCTTTGACACATCCATGATGGAGGGATTGGGGAACATTTGGAGGATGTCTGAATCTGATAATCTTTTCCATGCCTTCTGTTTTATTTTCCTTTTTCATGATTAAACCTGATTTTTTTCTGCAGGAATGGTTTTGGGACAGCTTGCACTCCAGTAACAGCAGTCCTCATTGGTATTTAGCTATAATTCCTTATCAGCTTTTAGGTGCCATGGTCCAAAGAGGGGGCAACATTCCCATAGGGTACACTTCAGCTGTGAAGCAACGAAGGGGTTTGTGGTAGACTGAAGATGGAAGAAGAAGTTAACACACAGAAAAGATGTGTTACTCTGTTGAGTTTTAAGGTACAAAGGGAATAGTGCTACATCGTAAAATGAATTTACATCCCTTCATTTATTCTTCCTGTAGTACAAAATGCCCTAAATGTCTCTGTGCTTCTATTCTTATTGGTAAGTATATAAAGAAGAACAGCAAATGATTAAAAGAGCCCTGGTGCACTAAATAAATAACAAAAAAAAAAAGAAAAAAGGAAAAAATCTAACACTTTAGAATTGTTTTGCGATAAACCAAATTAATTCTTTAGTGTGATGCATTGATGTGTGAGGTTCTTAGCTTATCTGATGTTAGGAGATTTTATGCTGCCTGCCCCAACATTAAGTCAGTCTCACTTCAGTGCCTGGTAAAATTATGGAGAAGGTTGTTCTAAGAATTATTGAAAAACACTTGAGAGACAATGCAGCCATTGGTCATAGCCAGCATGGGTTCACGAGGGGAAAGTCCTGCTTACCTAACTTAATTTCCTTTTATGACAAGGTCACCCATCTAGTTGACCTAGGGAAGCCAGTAGATGTGGGGTTTTTGAATTTTAGCAAAGTTTTTGATACTGTCTCTCACAGTATCCTTCTGGACAAAATGTCCAGCATACAGCTAGACAAGTCCATAATACGATGGGTGAACGTTTGGCTGACGGGTTGGGCTCAAAGAGTTATAGTAAATGGGATTACATCAGGCTGGTGGCCAGTCACCAGTGGGGTTCCCCAGGGCTCAATTTTAGGGCCAGTGCTCTTTAATGTTTTTATAAATGATCTGGATGCAGGAATCGAATGTA